>CAUYPK010164464.1:0-17064 GCA_963574355.1 Loris lydekkerianus | reverse complement strand
TTTCCTGCAGATTTTCTTTTTCTTTTTCTTTCTTTATTTTTTCTTTCTTTCTTTCTTTCTTTCTTTCTTTCTTTCTTTCTTTTCTTTCTTTCTTTCTTCTTTGGTTTATCTGCAGCAGTTGGACAAACCAATATCTCTGTTTAAAAAAAAAAAAAAAAAAAAAGGAAAATAGTTAGGCCAAACCTTTCCTTTTAAATTGCAAAAAATAAAACCTTCACACAAGACCACCACAGAAAGTCAGCAGGAGTGCCAGGGTTAAAAATGAGATGGAACCATGACAGAAGCAAACGTTAGGCAGGATACTGGTGAGGAAACACAAAGCAAGAAGGAGCCATATACAGATGGGCTGGGTTCCACATTCACCACTGCGTTTTCAGTATTAACTGCACAGTTTTTGTTCAGCTAGAAAGATGAGAGGGTATTTTTTGTTGTTGTTTTTTCTTTATTGGTTTTGAAAAATGAGATTTCAAGAAAAATGAGATTTAAATTGGTAGTACCTTTTTTTTCTCAAAACCAAGTTGGAACTCCTCACTTGTTTTCCTTTGATGAAGCTAACCGCCAGCATTTCTCCTAAATAAACGAATATTTTAAAAGTTTGTTATGTTTAAAGTGGAAAGTACTAGTTTCTGGGATGTCTCTGGATATTGCTGTCCACTGTTCCCTGAGCCACAGGTGCCCAGAGGGCGTGATGATGGCTTAGGAAAGTCATTGAGCCCACTGAGCCAGGAGGGATCTGGGAGGCTTGGGACTGCATTAATAGAGGAGCTGTCACCATCTGGGTACAGGGAACACCCACAACCCCACACCATGGACTTTTATGCAGCTATTAAAAAAAAAAAATGAGCCCACATTGTTTGACTTGGAGGGATTTCTGTGGATGCTGCTGAATCATAGCATTAAGATATAAAGCACTGTGTAGAATAGGATTCTAAATGTGTGTGTGTTTATATGTGGTTATATAATAAAGTTGCTCAAAAAAATGCAGAATTTCCAATTAAATTTTGATTTCAGTGAAACAGAGAATCATTGCATGGGACATACTTATACTAAAAAGAAAAGGTTCTTTGTTTCCCTAAAATCCAAATTTGGGTGGGTGTCCTGTATTTTTATTTGCTAAATCTGGCAACCCTGTTATATAAGGGATGGAGAAAAGTGTGGAAGGAAAAATACCAAATTGTGGGAGGCAAGGGAAAATGGCACTAATGGCACCCCCGGAAAATACGAAATTAGCCCATTTTTGTAGAACTGTATGCTTAGGGGAATATACAAATGCATAAAGAAGTTAGAGAAAAGGAGTGTGCATCATATGGGTATATTACATGGAATAGGTAAATGGCAGAGTAGTGAGTATAGGAAGATAATATGTGGGGGAAAGAAATGATTCAAACCCTGTATATACTCATTCAGCTTTGAGGACACAAAGACAAAGTTTTAAAAAGATGTCCCCAAGGCTGTGGAAATTGGTATCTCACAAGAAGGGAACAGGGCATGGTTAGTTTTGTTTTTGTACTTCCTTTTGTGGTGTTATGTCAACTAGTTATAACAAAATCTAGTACTTTTGTATTTTGGAAAATATCATATAGTTAAAAATTTTTTTTTTAAGTTAGGGATCCAGTCTGGAGGTCAACATCATAAACTTTGCAGCAATACACACGTGGATTCCAGGCTAGAGCCTGCTCTTGTTTAATTATATAGCTCTTGGGAAGCTATTCTTTCTGTCCAATTTCCTCATCTGTAAAGTGGGGATAAAATCCGTGCCTGTGGTTTGCAAAGAAGATTAACCATTTGTAAAGAGCTTTGCATTGTAACCAGCACACAATGGTTTAGCTACCTCTAATGCTATTTTGTATTATTACTGGAAAATAATCTAGGATGTAAAAACCAGGATATTCAGGGAGATGGCAAAAAACCCTGAGCTGTTTGATGTAAAACTTGGTCTACTGGAGGCAAGCCACTGACTAAGCTGGAATCTTGACCAAGACACTTCTGATCTCTGGGCCCAGGTGCCATATCGAGAGAGAAGAGATAGAGATAGAAATAGAGAGAGAGAGAGAGAGAGAGAGAGAGAGAAAGAGAGAGAGAGAGAGATGCACAGACTGGGTACCTCCTGCTTCATTCATTTACTCAACAGTTTTGAAGCACTTGCTGTGTGTCAATCCCTGGGTTAGAAGGTGGAGACTCAGAGATGAGACATCTAGTTCTATCTATCTTCAAAGGTAACCCTATCTCTGGGAGGTAATACAGATAACTCGGTGCTAAGTACTAAGAGGCAGTGCATTTGGGCACACAGAGCAGAGGGGACAGGGAAGGGCTTTTCCAGCCACAACATTTGCAAATATCCTGCAGGTACTAAATTTCTCTGCCACCGTTCAAGTGGTTCACAGAACAGACAGGACAGAAGAGAGGTCGGGTACCTGATGTTGACTGAGGGTGGGCAGGGGGAGTAGAATCCCACACTGAGAGCATCTCCTCAGAATGTCATAGTCTGTCTCATCCTCTTCTACAGAGGAGGTGGTCCTGGTCTTGAACGTAGACTTTGGAGGCAGATCCCCAGTTTTGTTTTTGCCACTTGATGCTTGCTTCGATGAACTTCCAGAAAGAAGAGGAAATCTGTTTATATTTTTTATCTTTGGACGGACAACTTCCTCTGCTGTGGAGGTTTGTTTTTTAGCAGCCTGACTTGGGAGAGATGGAGGAGGAATTGTGAGCTCTCCAACTGGAAAATGTTTCTCAAACTCTGAGTTTGGAAAAATGGAATTTTCCTGCAAATAAAAAAATGACTTCAGCTTTAATGGTTGGAGAATACAGTAGACTAGGTAACACAAAAACCTCCCACTATAGACACTTAGAGATGCTGGATAAAATATGACAAACATTCCATTTAGGTTTCTAGCTGACTTTGCAGGAAAGAAAGAACACTTTGCATTCCGGGAATGAAGGCCTGAGATTGGTTGCTATGGTTTGAATTCAGGTGTTGCCAATGTGATAGTATGCGAGGTAGGGCCTTTAGGAGGTGATTAGGCCATAAGGACTCTTGTTAGTGGAATTAAGGCCATTCTAGCATGGCCCTTCTGCCATGCTAGAATATTATCAGGAAGGCCCTTATCAGACAACCTGCTGACAACATGCTTGGACTTCTCAGCTTCCAGAACTGTAAGAAATAAATGTCTATTCTTTATAATTATCCTGTTGGTGGCATTCTGTTATAGCAACACAAATGGGCTAAGATGCTAGTTAAGCACATGAGCTAATACTTTGGTTATGGGAGATGTGTGGTCAATCTTGTGACTAGGGGCTTGGATGAGAGAAATGGCCCATACACAGAGGTGGGAAATTGGAAGACTCCACTTTTTCTACATAAAGCTGGGAACTTTAAGGCTCAATTACAATGGCTGAGAGAAAAGAATCAGCTAATTAGAACAGGCAAGTGACATGGAGCCTTTTTCACTTGGGACCGCGGTCAAAAATTAAAATCACAAGTCCATACTGTTCTTGTGTTTGGGGTTTACATTTACATTAGCCTCATAGTTTAGGAACCCCCAAGCAAAATAATTAATATAAACATAGAGATATTTGGCAGAAAAATTTTACTACAAAATTCCTCTGGAGGTTATATAACCTCAAAACAGGTCATAGGGGATTGTTACAGCAAATAGAAATTCACAATCCAAAACTAAAAACACAAGGAAACAGTCCATCTTGGGTTAGAATTACAGACATAATCTGCAGCCTTCAAGAAGTTCAGATAACAGAACTATAATATAGAAACTATAAAATAAATTAATTAATGGTGGTTAAGGAGAGAATGAAATCCCATGAAAAAATAATAGGTATATTTGAAAGAAATGTAAGTTGAACTTCTAGAAATGAAAAATGCATATAAAATGAACCTCACTAGATAGGTTAAAAACAATAGATTATAATCAACCAAAAAGAATGAATGAACTTGAAGATAGATATGAGGAAATTACTCAGAACGCAGACAAGTAAAGAGAGAAAATGTGAAAGGTTAAGGAGACACAAAACTGGAGTGAGAAAACCTGATATATACCCATTATATTCCAGAGCAAAAGTTGGGAGAACATGAGACAGTTGGGGAATGCTAGGGATTCAAAGATATAACAGATCCGAATTTCGAGAACTGATTAGTGACATAAATCTTTGTATTCAGAAAGGATGAATCCTGAGCAGGAGAAAAAAAAAAAAAACAAAACAACACAAAAAACTACATGAGCATGTTGTTCTGAGCAGAATGAATACAAATAAATCTACTCATAGACACAGATAAAAAGCAAAGTCTTATTGAACATCCCCGGGACTCTGCATTCTGAATGGCTGCCAGGTGTTACTCATGCTGCTGAAACACAGACCATACTCAAGACAGCAAGAAGCTGTGTGGAGAAAACAATCCCTTTATCAACAGGTTGATCAAAAACCAAAATGTGGTCTGACCACGAAGGCCATAAAGGGAATAAAGTGCCCGTATGTAAGTGAACCTTGGAAATATCATGCTAAGTGAAAGAAGCCAGGTATATACCCATTATATTCCAGAGAGGAATGAAATGTCCAGAAGAGGAAAAGCCATATGGATAGAAAGCAAATGAGTGGTTTCCAGGGCTAGGAAGAGGGAGGAGTGGGTAGTGGTGTAGAGACCAGGCTGTAAGACTGGCAGGGCTTTCACAGCCTAAGGAACATTCAGAGAATGAACCTCTGTTTCTTCTTTGTTCCTAAAACAGCCATATTCTTGTTTTTTATGCTTTCTTTGCTAAAAGTCACGTAGACCTTTGTCTAGTTAACTATGCAGAGATCTTTAAAATCTCTCTGTTTTTTCTCTTTGTCATATTCTAACAAAGTTAAGTAGTAACTACTAAGTTACATAGTTTTTGTTTTGTTAACTATACTGGGATCATGGTGATCTTCCCCTTCTTGCTTCTTGTCATATGTTAATGAAGTTGAGTAAAAACCATTAACAAGATGATTTGCCTTAGTTAAAGTCATTTACATTTTCCTATTGTACTGTAAGACCAAAACTATGTCTTTTGTTTATGCTTCTTCTCCATTTTGTCTATGTGACTTTCCCCTGGACAACCCTTTAGAGATAGTATAAAATAAAGCTGATTTTATCTATCAGCTCAGTCAGTCCTCCCAGTCCCATCCTTTGTTTCCATGTCTCCTTTTGTACTGTATTTTCCTCATTCCCCACCAATACCACTCTTGTTCGCTCCCCTTCCCATGCTGGTTTGCAAGAGGTGGCGCTCAAACAGGGACCAGAGTACGGAATGGTAGGTGCACACAGGTGAGGAAAGTCCCCTGAGGATGAAGACGTGAAACTGCGCAGTTGGTAAGTAATTTTTGTGTGTACAGGGGTAGTTTTCATCAGGAGTAACAAATTATGGGCAATCAGGCTCTAAAGAGCTAGAACTCTTTACCCAAATACTCAAATCTATGCTAAAAACTAGGGGCTGTCGAGTTCATATTAATCAATTAGAAAGTTTTCTCCAATTTGTTTAAGAAGCTTGTCCTTGGTTTTCTGAGGAGGGCACAGTCAATGCAGCAACTTGGAATAAAGTAGAAAAAAAATTACACTCTCATTATACTACCTATGGTCTCTCTCAATTTCCCACTGATGCCTTTCCTCTTTGGGAACTAATTAAAGACAGTTTAGACCCCAATCCCTATGAACAGGGACACCCCCATTTCCAATCTGTGTCTCCTTCTGCTTTGGCAGAAATATTTCTATAACTAAAATTGAACATAGACTCTCTTCAAATTGTTTTAATTGTAATTTATCTAATTATGTTAACCATATTAATCCATTTGATACTATTACTGTAATTAAACAGCCATCTTTTTTTTTTATGTTACTCAGCCATGATATAACAAATCAGGCATGCAAACTTTAATTGAACTTAATAAGTATTTACACCATGACACTACTCATAATAATAGTAACCTTTATATAGCAAAACCATCAAAAATTCAAACCCATCTGAATGTTTATGGTTCTATTCAACTTGCTAAAGCTATTTTTAATAAATTATAGTCTTTTAATCTTTTAAAACTTTTTGAGCATTTTATAATAACATTATATTAAAAACTTTAATATTGTTTTTATTACATCTTCCCAGTCTTCTACAGAGTCGGAGCCAAAAGATTCCTTCAATTAAAGGCAATCCATTCATAAGTCAAAGGAAAGGAGGAGATGTAGAGAGTGGGCTGTAAGACAGGCAGGGCCCTCACAGCCTGGGGAACATTCAGAGAATGAACCCCCAACTGCTTCTTCTCTGTTTCTAAAACAGCCATATCCCTTTTTTCATGCTCCCTTTGCCAAAAGTCACTAGTCCTTTCTTTGTCTAGTTAACTATACAGAGATCCTTAACATCTCTTTGTTCTTTCTCCTTGTCATATGCTAACAAAGTTAAGTAGTAACCACTAAGTCACATAGTTTTTCCTTTGTTTTGTTAACTATACTGGGATCATTGTTATCTTTCCCTTCTTGCTTTTGCCATATGTTAATGAAGTTGAGTAAAAACCATTAACAAGATGATTTGTCTAATTTTAAGTCATTACATTTTCCTATTGTACTGTAAAACCAAAACTATATCTTTTGTTTATGCTATTTCCCCATTTTGTCTGTTACTTTCCCCTGGACAACCCTGTAGAGATACTAAAAAATAAAGCTGATTTTGTGCTTTGGTGCTGGCTCGCCATCAGCTCAGTCAGACTTCCCGGTCCCATCCTTTGCTTCTATGTCTTCTCTTGTGCTGTATTTTCCTCATTCCCCACAAATTCCACTCTGGTTCGCTCCTTTTTCTGCACTGGTTTGTGACATAGTGGCTACTCATGTGCATGGGATTTCATTTTGGAATGATGAAAATGTTCTGGGCCTAGATTGCTTGATGTTGTGAATGCACTAAATGTCACTATAGTAATGATAAATTTTATCTCACATGTATCTTGCCACAATAATAAAAAACCCCACAAAGAGCTGGATCATTGCTACAATCTCTTTAGTTTGATATTCTATAGTTCTAGGAATCAAAGAGTTAAGAAGGTAAATAGCTATCTGCACAAGGAAAAGGAGATGAATTCCTTGGAGAGAAGCCTTGGTAAGTTTCCCAGAGGGCTTGCAAATGAATGCATTGGCACAACAATGCACTCTATGGAGGGAAGAGTCTGTCAATGTTCTCAAGCAAAATTGATCAATCCATCACATCACTGTATCTCTACAGACTCCCCTTTTTGTGGCAAGCCCTGTATCAGAAAGATGGAACAAGTTGTTCAGTTTTGCCAGGGAACTCACAGCCTGGAGAAGATGGAAAGACAGGCACTATGTTCAGATCTTGAAGGTTGTCGATAGTCTGAGGTGATCGGGATTGTCAGGAAGGCCACTTGAAGGGGTGGGCACAAATGAAAATCAATTATGCTAAATTAGTCTTAAGCAAGTCATTAAAATCCCTTTTGAGCAAAGCAAAAAATAAATATGGGAACCTCTAATGTCCGTGCTATGTAACATTGGGCCCAGCATCTGCCTTTCTTATTACATGTTTGAAATGTGGTCCAGCTATTGGCACCATTAGAAAATTACTAATTGCTACTTACCGTATGGTGGGAATGATTATTTTCTGGAATCATTTGGTTGCGACAATGATAGTAGATTTCCCTTTCAGGAGCTGAAATTCTTTCCCCTGAATAAGCATAGAAACACCACCACAAATGATTGCCCTTGACAGTGGCTAGCTCCCGTCTCCCACAGCTGCTCATGAGCATGAACTGCCCCCAGGCCTGCCTGGCCTTGAATTTCCTGCACTGCCAGCATCCTTGACCACACAGACAACCTTTGGCTGAGTTGCCTACATCATGTCTTTCGTGGCCACAGATGTGCACTCTGGGCTGCAGCAATCCTGATGAAGAGACACACTCTAAAAACAGGCCTGGTTTCTAAGGAGATGCAGGGGGCTGTAACCACAGATGCCCATTCTAGCCAATCTGATTTCCCTTTCATTCCACCAGTTGCCAGGGTCTGTGGTTAGACTAGGTATTGCTTGTATACATCTTTGTTGATGGTGTTGACATTGTGCTATGTTATGTTGACAAAGTTATGTTGAAGAATGAATTGGTTGTGTTTGTTGAAGCCCAGGTATGCTAGAAAGAAGGAAGTGTTCAAGAATCTCATACTTCCCAGTTTATCACTGGCTACTTTGACCTTGAGGACATTATTTACCAAGAGAGAGTTACCATCCAAGGGGTTTTAGGCTCTCTCCCATGTTAACACGTTACCAAAACAACCAGTGAAGTCAAATAAAAGATGTGTCACATTGATGGCTGTGTCCTTAGTAAATACAGTCTCATAAAGAGATAAATAGGCCAAGAGAACAGGTAATGGTACCAGGGAGCCAACACATAGGCTAAAGGTTAGGAGCCACAGCTAGCTCCCTTGCTGTCCCTTCCTGATGGTGGGGAAAGCTTCTGATTTGGAAACTTGGGTGTCCTTTCTTACTTCTGCCTGTAGGGAGCCCCTGTGTCATTCTGTGAGTCAGTTTTTCATCTGTAGAAAGATGCAGGTAGGTCTGCCAGTCTGGGCTTATGCTGGAAGAGCTCAAGGAAAACCTCCCCTTTTCTAGTCTGCCCATGGCCTTCTCATCTGTGCAGCTGCCAGGCTCTACCCCCAGCCTCTTGGTCTTACTGCACCAGTCATTTGAAGACCACAGCAGACACACAAGCAGGCCACTTGAATGAATGACTTAGAATTAAATCAACCAGGTGAATTGAGGCCTTCCTGACACATAACCTTGTCATCCGTCCTGCTGAGAGTTTCCATTCCTTGCACCCCATCCAGGAGAGGCTGTGGTCCCTGAAGCATCCCTCTTCTGCCCCAGCCTGTGTGCTCACCTTTCTTGAGCTGGGCCTGTTCATGCCGACAGATATCTTTGTGCTGGGCCAGCACTTGGAGTGTGATGAACTGGCCACAGTTGGGGCAGAGCTCTTTTCGATTGCCACATTGGAACTCGTGGACCTCCAGCTTGCTGAGCTGCATGGCCAGCTTGCAGAACTTACACTTAGAGGAGTGCTCCTGGCATTCCTTGGCCTGGGGGAGGCAGCAAGACGGATATGATCACCAGCTTCTTTGACTACAGCCAGATCAGGAACAAGCACCCATCTCCCTGGGAAACTGAAGCCAGTAGGAGAAAGTAGAAGGGAAAGGCCAGAGCAGGGGACTGCCATCAGGGAATCTGGGCTCTTTTGGACTCGTGGTCAAGTGAAAAAGCCCTTCCAACCAGCATCTGGGGGACAGGAGGACCTGTGTCCCTGTGGTGGGCTAGTTGTCTACCACCCTCCCAGCCTACTGTGAGAAGAGAGTGGGCAGGTGGAAATCCCTCCTCCCCTGTCCCTCTTCACCCGCCCAGCTTGGCTTGCTTGGCTGTAAAGGAGAAAACACATGTGATGTTCACCTCATAAAATTCCATTGAGGGCTTCTGCACGCTCTGCTGACGCATTTCACGCCCAAATATCTGGGGGTCATATGGGATCCTCATCCACCTTGGCTCACTTTGTCCCATGTCTGTGTCTGTGAAGTCCTAGAGATAGGGACCAGGTGTGGCTGCCTTAAGTCCCCCTCTGGTATCCATCCCAGCACTCGAAATGTTCTCCAGACCAGCTGGGGTTGAAATGGATGCCAAGTTTGAGGATGTCCACAAAGACAGAAGGGACCCAGGAGGGTTGGGCATGAAAAATTTGACAAAAAAGTCAGCACAAACTGACTGCCTCCTAGAACCCTCCTTTCCACTTCTCTTCTTCACAAATCCCCAAAGAACATCCACCCTTTTCAGAAACAGGGACCTCTTGCTTTGACCAGATCCATAAGCTCACAGGAAAAGTATTGGAGATAGAAAAACTGGGGAGGGAGGTGACTCAGTTTAGTATGAGAATGACCGGGCTGTGCAGGGCTAAGTGACTTCCCCATGGCAGCCTCATGAGTCATGCACGGAGGACCAGACCCTCACCTGACTCCCAAACCTTGTCCCTTCTGCCACCTCCTGCTGGTGGCAGTCCTTGTGATGCTCTTCCATGTTTGCCCTTGGGATGGCCTCCTCACACTCCGGGCAGAGGATGAGGAACTGCAGGCAGTGAACTTCATGGAGGGCGAAGTGGGAAGAGGTCACATTTTTTTTGCTGCAGGATCAATGGGGGAAGAAAAATAGATTTATTTTTTATGGTAGAAAACATAGAGCCACCTTTTACACCCAGGGCTAGGTTGTCAGAGGCCTTAAGCATTGAAAATAGGATGATAGTGACGCCACCTGCCCCATGTGCCCTCCCTGTGCTGATCCAAAATCAGAATAATGCAACCTCATGCAGTCAGTATAAAGAGTCTTGGCAAAGGTCTTACACTGCCGGGGGGTGAGTGGGAAGGAGCAGGAGGGAGGGATTCCAAAAAACACACAGAAACTTTTGGGGGTCGTAGATAGCTTCATTATCTTGATCGTATGGCTGGTTTCAACTGTTCAACAGATGTCAAAATCATCAAACTTTAAAATTGTGCTGTTTATGCTATGCCAAATATACCTCAGTCAAACCATTTTAAAAATGAAATAACAAGTATGAGATTCTTTCAAATCTTTTTTCTTATTGTCTGATACCCCTGCTTGGCCCAGAACTGGTTAGTAATGCAGCTCCATCCTGCCCACGCTTCCTGCAAGGGCAATGCCAACTTCTAGAATCTCTTCCTCCCAGGGCAAGGGGCCACCCACTTCTCCCCTGCCCCCAGGTTTACCTGTGTTAACCCACAGAGAGGCCCTAAGTCTTTTCTTGGAGACCCTAGTGAACCAAGGGCTTCCGAGCTTCCCACTTCCTGAGCAGGGGAACAATCATCTTCACCAAGAAATTTGCCCTTTCATTCCCATTAGCTCTTGCTAGTGGAAGCTCAGGACAGAGGCCACTCAGTGGCTACAGCAGTAAAAAGCTCAGTGGACCTTTGGGAGAGTCAAATACCCAAGTCCCTGGCCCATGAGACATGACCAGACAGGGACAGTCAAAGCCTCACTATTCTTGGTCTGAGCAGGATCTTTGCGTCTGCCCCTGCCAGGTAGATGGTGGCTTCTCCCTCCCCCCTCTGTTCTTTGCCCTCTGCCGGCCTGCCCTTTTCCTTCCTCTGCCCTTCTTCCTAGGCTGGTGAGGGACACGGCAGCAAGAAGTGTCTGGGTGGTGCTAAGTTCTCTGGGGAGGGCCCCTCCTTGCTGCTGTGATAGGTAGGGGCTTTGAGAGGGAGGCTCTTCACCAGGCCAAGTCTCCTCAGGTAGTGTCACAGGCCCTTGCTCTGTTCCACAGCTCCCTGTCCAGATGGCGGTGGGGACAGTCCTAGAGAATTTCTGTGGGCCCCTTTCTTACAGTGACTGGTGTTGAAGATCATAATTATCAGAACCCCAAGTTAGGACCCAAGATCTGACATGTATGAGTAGCCCAGTAGGGACAACTGGCCTGGTTATTTGTCTTCAAGACTGCCCAGAAAGTCTAAAATTGGGGGATGGAGGGGCAAGGGGATGCAGGGAAGTGAAGGTAATGCTGACCATGAACCCTAGGCCACCAGCTGTGTGAACCATTCTCTCTTCCCTTCAGAAACAGCCTTACCCTGTCCACCCCTCTAAGGCTGACCACTCAGGAGAAAGCACCTTCCTACCAGTTTGGGCACACCTGGAGGGTGTCTTCCATCTCCTGGTCTCCTGAAGTCTTTTGGACCTAGTGGGTTTCTTCCATCTCCTTCCAGACTCCTTCCGCAGTCTTTCTATTGAGTTTCATTTCCTTAAGGCAAGAAAACAAAACTGAAAGTGTTTCAGTGGGCTGGCCCACAGCTTCCAGGAGGGAGGAGATTTTCAGATTTCTCAGCTAAAAATTGCTGTAAGCTTCCCGCGCTGGACACTCCCAGGAAGCCCCTCTGCAGCACTGGCCAGGCAGGAGATGGCCAGGCCCTGCCATCTCCCTCAGCCTGTGCTGTCACCCTGTCCCTCACAACTTCCCAGAACCCGAGGGCTCTCAAAGCAACAGCAATGGCTATTTTCTTTTGATTTTCCAAGATAACTTATAATTACATAACTAATACATGAAAATGCTTTTTTTTTTTTTTTTTTAAATATACACTATTACAGATAAAGCAAGATTTCTTTTAAATGGCCATGCCTGTTCATTCTGGTCAGCACAAAAGCCCATCCTTGTTCCCACTACAACATGAACCAGGACTTGCATGAACCATTCTGCCACTCTTCTTTGGCTGGTTGCCAACCCTTCCCCAACCCCAATCCCATTAAAAAAAAACAAAACAAAACTAGATTGAGAAACCCTCTGTTGTGGGCTTAGAATTCCTTTCCAGAACACTGTGGCTACCGGCTTGGCAGCTGTCAGGAGTTTCCGCTGGTCTCTTTGTGTCCGGCCTGTGGGTCGGGGTGGAGGGGAGCGAAGGTTGTCCCTGACAGCCAATCCCTCAGACGTGATTTGGCTGGGCTGCCCCTGTCACCTTCACTGGGGCGGGGCGAGAGACCAGGAACTTTGGGTTGGATCAGGAAGCAGGAATAATAATATATCCCTTCACACATTGTTGTAGAGAAACTGTGAGTGAAAACTGCATAAAATGAACAAACAGGAGAGAATATTAAAAGAAGATTGTTTTAATAGTTGGCTTTGAGAAGAGATCTTGTGTAGGCTTTATTCTTTCAGGGGATCACCATGCTAAGGAGAATGACATAACAATAGAAATATTTCATTGCCCAGACAGAAATTATATGGTGGAATAGCACACACTTCTCTGGTAGTTGTGCCTTTAGAAGGATGCTGTGGTCAGAGTGGGCCTGAGCTCTGGGAGATGTGATTACACTGATTGCAGTCTTCCCAAGTACAAAGTGTTTGAGTGGGAGTTTGGTTTTCAGAACACATGCGAGTGTATCAAATAACTAGTCTCTGGATGGACTTCAAGCCTGGGAATCTCTATGATTGTCCCGGGCAGACTCCAGGCCTGGCTAGGCAGCAAAGTCAGGGAATGGCCTGCTGGCTCCTGCTTGGTGGCATGTGGAAGGAAGGAGCCTTGCCACTAAACTCATAGGCAGGAAACACCAACTCCATGGTATTCTGTCTGCATCTGTGCTGGCCGGTACCTTTGCCCTCCTTTTCTTCTGCCAGGGGTCTGTTTTCATACATTCACAGTCTTTTTTCCAGTCAAAGGAGTTCCTCTCTCCCTTCCCTCGGTCCATGAGCATCTGATCAGCAATCACACCCCAAACGTCAAGGGTATTTCAGGGTCAATGTTAGGGGCCTTCACCTTCTCCCTAGTGATTTTTTAAAATCTCAATCATGGATGGATGCCAGATCTCATGGGACATGGAATAAATGACCATGTGCATCAAATTTTTGTTACTTTTTTGGGGGAGATTGGTAAACAGAAAAAATTCAGATCCTCAGGGTCTTTTCACAATCAGAAATTAGAGTGAATATAATGTGCAGTGTTAAATTGTGGTTGTGAGCAGCTGTTGACTCTCATTTTAGAGAATAGTGTTTTAATTTTTTTAAATGAAAGGTTATATTCATGTTTTGAATGATAACATTCTCCTTCACTCCTTGTCTCTGTGAATGTTACCCTGTCCTTGACATCACGTGGTCTTTCTTACAAGGACTCAGAGCTCTGAGATCTTACTATGCCCATCTCTTCCCAACTGTCCATTCATGAGGTCATGTAGGTAGCTTGAAATTGGCTGTGGTGGAAGTATTTGCACCATGGAAATTGGCAAATACTACAAATCAGGCCACCTGCACCTGATTCTCATCTCCAGAGAGTTGGTTGCTAAACATTAGCAGTACACCACTGCTTTTCTGTCTCAGTAACATGGGCTCTGTGCAGAAGCCCAGGGGTAGGTCACCGGAAAAAAAAAAGAGAGACAAAGTTAAAGAAAAGTTTATTGTTTCTTAATTTTATCATGAAAAATGTGTGAAAAATTGAGAGGTTGAGGTGAGAGAGTTTCTTGGGGCTAGGAGTTTGAGACAAGCCTGTTCAAATATAGCAAGACCCTGTCTCTAAAAAATAATTAAAAATTTAGCTGGGTGGAGTGGCCCATGCTTATAGTCTCAGCTACTTGGGAGGCTGAGTCAGGAGGATCACTTGAACCTGGGAGTTGGAGTGAGCTGTGATTGTGTCACTGTACTCCAGCCTGCCTGAGCAACAGAGTGAGACCTTGTTTCCAAAAAAAAAAAAACAAAACAGGAAAAATATAAACATTTATTTGGCGGAGAATGAGGTTATGAGGGTTGGCTTTTGCATTGACATGTGAACTTATTTTCTCCAAAAAAAGTATATCAAGGATGGAATATTAATTTGTTTGAGCAAATACATTGATATTGGTAAGAAAAACAATACAGTGCCATGCCAACTTGGCAGGATATTGTTTTACAAAGCAGAGGGCATGGTCTGGGTTGGATTATTTCCCCTATCCAATTTTTTTTTTTTTTTTTTTTTTTTGCAGTTTTTGGTTGGGGCTGGGTTTGAACCTACCACCTCCGGCATATGGGGCTGGCGCCCTACTACTTTGAGCCACAGGCACCGTCCTCCAATATTTTTTATTATAAATGGTAGTAGATAGGGTATAGTCTACCCTAGTCACTACTTAATTGTGTTTAAGTCTGTGAACTTGATTGCCAGACCTTGCAACAGATACATACATAGGAATATCAATGAGAATTTTTACATAAATTTTTAATGGTACAGAGATGTGCTATGAAAGATTAAATACCCAAGAATTGCAAAGAAGTATATGGAAAAGAACAGTGATGGAGAATTTGTTTTACCATGTAGAAGAATGCACAATATAGATAACACTGTAAGCAAATCAGAATAGTATTTGTTTAGAAATAGGTTAGAGGGACCAACTTGAGAGTGCAGAAATAAATCTCCACAAATGAGGATTTAATATATGATAAAGCAGAACTAAAAAATGAACAAGTGGGCTTGGTGCCTGTAACACAGTGGTTACAGTGCCAGCCACATACACTGAGGCTGGCAGGTTCAAACCTGGCCTGGGCCAGCTAAACAACAATGACAACCACAACAAAAAATAGCTGGGCATTGTGGTGGGCACCTGTAGTCCCAGCTACTGGGAGGCTGAGGCAAGAGAATCTCTTAAGCCCAGGAGTTGGAGGTTGCTGTGAGTTATGATGCCATGGCACTCTACTGAGACACAGTGAGACTCTGTCTCCAAAAAAACCAAGAAAAGAAAAGAAAAAAAAAATGAACAAGCGATCTGAATACACATTTCAGAGAAGATAAAGAAATGGCCAATAAGCACATGAAAAGATGCTTCACATCCTTAGCTATCAGGGAAACACAAACCCAAACAACAGTGAGATACCACTTTACACTGCTAGGGTAGCTGAACTCGAAAGGACAGATCATAACAAGTGTGGGTGAGGATGTGGAGAAACCAGAACCCTTGTGTACAGCTGGTGGGAACATGAAATTAAGCAGCTACTTTGGAAAACAATTTGGCAGGCTCGGTGCCTGTGGCTCAAGCGGCTAAGGTGCCGGCCACATACACCTGAGCTGGCGGCTTTGAATCCAGCCTGGGGCCCACCAAACAACAATGACGGCTGCAACCCAAAAATAGCCGGGCGTTGTGGTGGGCACCTGTAGTCCCAGCTACTTGGGAGGCTGAGGGAGAATCGCTTAAGCCCAAGAGTTGGAGGTTGCTGTGAGCTCTGATGCTACAGCACTCTACCCAGGGTGACAGCTTGAGGCTCTGTCTAAAAAAAATAAATAAATAAATAAAATAAATAAATAAATAAAATAAAGGAAAACAATCTGGCAGCACCTCAAAGGGTTAAACATAGAGCTAGCACGTGTCCCAGGAATTTCACACATAGGTATATACCCAAGAAAGATGAAGACACCACTCAAAAACTAGTGCTTGAATGTTCACAGAACCGTTATTCCTAATAGCCAAAAAGTGTAAGCAGCCCTAATGTCCATCAGCTATGACTGGATACATAAAAATGCAGATCTCTATAGTATAATGAAGTATTTGGCAATGAAAAGAAATTAAGTACTGATAGATTCTACAACATGGATGAACTTTGAGAAAACAGAGAATCACTTGAGCCCAAGAGTTTAAGGTTGCTGTGAGCTGTGATGCTTCAGCACTCTATTGAGGGCAACAGAGTGAGACTTTGTCTCAAAAAAAAAAAAAAAAAAGAAAAAAGAAAAGAAAAGAAAAAGAAATTCAAGTAGAGCTTTCAAGTTGGCTGTTGGATATGCAAATGTGGGATTCAGGAGAGAGGCTGGGACTGACCTGGAGACATAAATCTGGGAGCTTTCTACAGGTGATGGTATATAAAGCCAGCAACTAGACAAAATCAGGGAGGTATTGTCTGTATACCAATGATATGCAAAATGTGCCATAAAAATAGACACATTTTATGGATATAAAGGTATTCCCCACACAAATATTTCCATCTTTTCTATTGATGGATGTATCTAGAGAAAAATGGACTTAACGACCACATGACATTCAGCAAGGAGGGAACTGAGTAATCAGAGCAAAGGGGAAATTGCGAGCCCTAACTCAGCCCAGAGGATTCTGGTTTCAGGTTTGCTGGTCAAGGCTGCTAATACTATGTAGTAACACAAAACTTTGGACCCAGCATCAGTTTGGAAAAGAGATCAAAGTGTAACGTTTTAATTCAGACGTCATTTATTTATTTATTTATTTATTTTTATTTTTTTTAGAAACACAGAGCAGAGGAGACTAAGAAGACATGCTGGCTGGGCGCAAGGTGGCTTCCCCAGGAGGATCCTAAGACAGAAAAACGCTTTCCCCTGAACCTTAGTGACATCTGAATAGAGTTGGGGGTTTTGTTTTGTTTTGTTTTGTTTTGTTTTTTATAATTTATTTTTTTTTATTATAGATAAAAATATGCACCATAGATGTGGCCCAACCCATCACCCTCCCTCCACCCAAACCTCCCCCCTCCCCTCCCCTTCCTTGGTCCTTTCCTCATAGTCTTGTGGTATAGTTGGGTTATAGCCTTCATGTG
>CAUYPK010164463.1:0-10000 GCA_963574355.1 Loris lydekkerianus | reverse complement strand
TGTGCCCTGCTAGTTTAATGAATTTTATTTTATTTTATTTTATTTTTTTTTTTTATTTTTTTATTTTTTTGCAGTTTTTTTGGTCAGGGCTAGGTTTGAACCCTCCACCTCTGGCATATGGGACGGGCGCCCTACCCCTTTGAGCCACAGGCGCCTCCCTACAACCCAAAAATAGCTGGACATTGTGGCGAGTGTCTGTAGTCCCAGCTACTCGGGAGGCTGAAGCAAGAGAATTGCCTCAGCCCAAGAGTTGGAGGTTGCTGTGAGCTGTGATGACATAGCATTGTACCCAGGGCAATAGCTTGAGACTCTTTATTTTTATTTATTTATGACAAATAAATAAAAGTTAATATTGTATTTATTTATTATAAATAAATAAAAATTAAAAAAAAAAGAGGAAAGCAGCCTGAGTGATTTAGGAAAAGTGTGTAATAAAAAAAAAATTCCATTATTATGAAGGAAGACACAAAACACACGTAAATAAAAAAATCAGTTACTTAATACAACATAAGAAAGCATTGATATGGGCAGCGCCTGTGGCTCAAAGGAGTACAGCACTGGTCCCATATACTGGAGGTGGTGGGTTCAAACCCAGCCCCAGCCAAAAACTCCACAAAAAAAAAAGAAAAAAAGAAAGCATTGATATATACCTTTTAAAAATTACTAGAAATAGCTGGGTCTTGTGGCTCATGCCTCTAATCCTAGCACTGTGGAAGGCTGAAGCAGGATAGTTTGAGCTTAGGAGTCTGAGATCCTTCTAAGCAAGAGCAAGACCCGACTCTACTAAAAATAGAAAAACTAGCCAGGAGTCATGGCAGGTGCCCGTAATCCCAGCTACAGGGGAGGCTGAGGCAAGAGGATTGCCTGAGCCCAGAAGTTTGAGGTTGCTTTTAGCTATGACACCATGGTGCTTTACCCACATTGACAGAGTAAGACTCTGTCTCAAAAAAAAAAAAAAAAAAAAAAAAAATTAGGTGGCACCCATAGCTCAGTGTGTAGGGTACCGGCCCCATATACCAGGGGTGGCAGGTTCAAGCCTGGCCTTAGCCAAAACTGCAAAAAAATAAAAAAAAAGAACGTTCCTCACTGAACAATAAACTACATTTAAAAAATACAAATACAAATAAAATAAAATAAATATTACTAGAAATAACTAATTTTAATTTCCCAATAATGTTCTGGATTATGTAATTCCTTTTTTTTTTTTTTTTTTTTTTTTGAGGCAGAGTCTCATTTTGTAGCCTTTGGTAGAGTGCTGTACTATCACAGCTCACAGCAACCTCAAACTCTTGGGTTTAAGTGATTCTCTTGCCTCAGCCTCCCAAGTAGCTGAGACTACAGGCGCCCGCCACAACACCTGGCTATTTTTTTGTTGTAGTTGTCGTTGTTTAGCAGTCCTGGGCCGGGTTCGAACCCCACAGCCCCGCTGTACGTGCCTGGCACCCTAACCACTGAACTAAGATGCCGAGCCTGGATTATGTAATTTTGAGAAAGAGATTCAGCAAATCTGGATTATTTTCATGACCTCTTTCCTTTTATTCACATCATCAAGACATTCTCTGAAACCCTGACCCTTTAAATAATGGTAAAGATTTGTAACTGTTCCTCAACCTCCTAGATCACTTTCTTTCACCAAAGACTTACTGCAAACATATCCATCCGTGCTGAAAAGAAGCTCCTTATTGACCTAAAACCCGTGAGCCTCTCTTCCCTACAGCAGGGTCCAGTCACCCTGTACCTGATGGTTTTGGGCAAGTGGCAGGGACAGCTGGAGTCATGAGATACCAGGTTTAGCAAAACTTTGGAGTTCCTGTTGATATTTTTTTAAACATTTATTTAATGAGAGCTATGCTGGTGCTTTTAGGGAATGTTATTTGTAGTTCTTTTGATTTTCCCTTGAAGAGTAGAACAAGGTGGGTTTTGGCAGGTGTGTAAGTGGTTCTATATGGAAACCTGAGTGAAAATGCGCCCTGGTGGTGGCTTCTTCCTGATGGCTCAGTACCTTAGGATTAGTGCACAGGCTAGACCTTGAGTGGACCACCACAGATCTGGACCTTGCAGGAGGATTTTGAAGAGGTTTCACATCCTCTTCAAAACCTAAGTGATTAGGCATGTAGTTAGCTTTCGGGCTGTTCATCTGTAATATTTATTTATTTATTATTATTATTATTATTTTATTTTTGCTTGCTCATTCGCTTGAAGTACTTTTTTTTGTTGTGTTCATTTTCTTTTTTTTTTAGATGTTCTTCCTCTGGCTATGCTCTGTCCCCTTGCCTTCCCAGTAGCTGGGATTACATGACGCCCACCGCAACGTCTGGCTGTTTTTTGACGTTAGTAGAGATGAGGTCTTACTCTGGCTCATTGTTGTTGGTATTGATCTCGAACCTCTGAGCTCAGGTAATCCACCTGCCTCAGCCTCCCACAGTGCTGGGACTACAGGTGTGAGCCACCACGCCCGGCCTGTAATATTTATTAATAACATAAAAACATGGCCTTCTAGACCAGCCTGAGTAAGAGTGAGACCCTGTCTCTATAATGCCAGGCATTATGGAGGGTGCCTGGAGTCCCAGCTACTCAGGAGGCTGAGGCAAAAGGATCATTTTGAGATTGCTGTGAAATACAAGGTCAGGGCACTCAACCCCAGGGCAACTAAGTGAGACTCTGTCTCAAAAAATATATATAAAGACATGTGGCTGGGCATTGGGTCTCACATCTGTAATTCTAGCACTCTGAGAGGCCAAGGTGGTTGAATCACTTGAGCTCAGGAGTTCTAAATCAGCCTGAGCAAGAGCAAGATCCATCTACTAAAAATAGAAAAAAGCTAGCAGAGCATGGTAGCATGAGCCTGTAGTCTCAGCAACTTGGGAGGCTGTGGCACGAGGATAGCTTAAAGTGAAGAGTTTGAGGTTGCTGTGAGCTAGGATGCCACCATGACACTCTACCCAAGGGTGACAGAGTAAGACTCTGGATCAAAATTAAACAAACAAACAAACAAACAAACAAATAAAATAAAGACATGTATTAGGGCTTAGGTGGTAGGTAAAGTACCCAAATATCCTATAAGGTCTCCTTGACATCTATTATGCTGTACTTAACATTACTCTGAATTTATTATGCTCTCAGATCTTTTGAATAGCTTTCGCCATTTTGGAACTTGTATTTATGACAAGAATTCAGCCCAGTAAATGACCAAAGAGGTCTTGTTCCTATTGCATCATGTCAATTTACCCAAGTTAGGACATTGTGATGAAAGCAAATAAAAATAGCAATCTCTAAATATTTGCATTTGTGAAGACTAACACTTTGGTATTAAAAGAAGGGAAGAAAGGCCCTGTGAGGTGGCTCACACCTGTAATCCTAGAACTCTGGGAGGCCAAGGCAGGTGGATAGCCCTAGCTCACAAGTTCAAGACCAGTCTGAGCCAGAGCAAGACCCTATTTCTAAAAATAGCCAGGCATTATGGCAGGTGCCTATAGTCCCAGCTCAAGAATCTGAGGTTGCTGTGAGCTATGACTCCATGGCACTCCACCAATGATGACAAAGTGAGACTCTGTCTTAAAAAAAAAAAAAAAAAAAAAAGGAAATAAAGATTTATTTATAACTTACAATGATTA
Organism: Loris lydekkerianus; assembly: GCA_963574355.1. Taxonomy (NCBI): domain Eukaryota; kingdom Metazoa; phylum Chordata; class Mammalia; order Primates; family Lorisidae; genus Loris; species Loris lydekkerianus. Next base: position 6,386 of record CAUYPK010164463.1, on the reverse strand, counting down.
CATTTTACAAATAAGAAACAGAGGCAGAGAAAGATGAAAAGATCTGCTACAACATACACTTCTAGTAAGTGGTCAAACAGGGAGGGAATCAGCTACAGGGGTTTTGGCCAGAGAACTGAGTTCCAGCTTCTCTCTCCCTACAAGTAGTCATTTTCCTAGGGTAGCCTCTTGCTTGACCAGAACACAAACATCTTCTGTGTGATTTTATTTTATTTTATTTTTGCCATTAAATAAAACACATTGCTTTTTATTTTTTTAATTTGTTGTCTATACTTCTGATGTCCTTTTTCTTTCTTTTTTTTTTTTTTAGAGATAGAGTCTCACTTCATCACCCTCGGTAGAGTCGGTAGAGTGCTATGATGTCACAGATCACAGCAACCTCCTCCAATTTCTGGGCTTAGGTGATTCTCTTGCCTCAGCTTCCTGAGTAGCAGGGACTACAGGCACTGGGCACATTGCCTGGCTATTTTTTTTGTTGCAGATTGGCCAGGGCCGGGTTCGAACCCACCATCCTCGGTATATGGGGCTGGCGCCCTATCCACTGAGCCACAGGCACCACCCCTGATGTCATGTTAAATTGAGTTCTTTTGATAAGGAAATCAATGACTTCATAGTCAAAGAACTTGTTATATTGTCTAAAAGTTTAACTGATAGAGGGATCCTTCATATTTTAATCTATTTACCCCCTCTTTAGGGAATTGAGTTTTTTTTTTTTTTTTTTTTTTTTTGAGACAGAGTTTCACTCAGTCACCCTGGGGTTGAATGCCCTGGCATCATAGTTCACAGAAACCTAAAACTCTTGGGCTCACCCAGCCTCATAAGTATCCGGGACTACAGGCACCTGCCACAACACCTGGCTATTTTTTAGAGATGGTGGTCTCACTCTTTCTCAGGCTGGTCTCGAACTCCTGAGCTCAAGCAATCCACCATGCTCGGCCTCCCAGGGTGCCAGGATTACAGAAGTGAGCCAACGTGCCAGGCCCATTTTTCTTTTTCTTTTTTTAGTTAAAACTTTACCCAGCACTCTGAGAGGTTGAGGCGGGTGGATTACCTGAGCTCAGAATTTCCAAACTAGACTAAACCAAAGGAAGATCTCATCTGTAAAAAAATAGCCAGGGGCAGTGCCTGAGGCTTAGTGAGTATTGCACAGGCCCCATTTACCAAGGGTGGAGGGTTTGAACCCAACCCCCGCCAAACTTCAACAACAACAAAAAATAGCCAGACATTGTGGCGGGCACCTGTGGTCCCCACTAACTCGGAAGGCTGAGGCAAGAGAATCGCCTAAGCCCAAGAGCTGGAGGTTGCTGTGAAAAGTGATGCCACAGCACTCTACCAAAGGCAACAAACTGAGACCGTCTCTAAAAAAAAAAAAAATTGGCTCAGCGCCTGTGGCTCAAGCAGCTAAGGCGCCAGCCACATACACCTTAGCTGGTAGGTTCGAATCCAGCCCAGCCCCCAAACAACAATGACAGCTGCAACCATAAAATAGCCAGGCGTTGTGGCAGGTGCCTGTAGTCCCAGCTACTTGGGAGGCGGAGGCAGGAGAATCGCTTGAGCCCAGGAGTTGGAGGTTGCTATGAGCTGTGATGCCAAAGCACTCTACTCAGGGCGACAGCTTGAGGCTCTATCTCAAAAATAAATAAATAAATAATAAAAATAAAAAATAGCCAGGTGTTGTGGCAGGTGTCTGTAGTTCCAGTTACTTGGGAGGCAAGAGATTTGCTTGAGCCCAAGAGTTTGAGATTGCTGTGAGCTATGATGCCACCACACTCTACCAAGGGCAACAAAGTGAGACTCTGTCTCCAAAAACTAACAAACAAAAAAACTTTAAAGCTGGATGTGGTGGTATGCACCTGCAGCCCCAGCTACTGGGGAGGCAGAAGCAGAAGGATCCCTGGAGGACAGGAGATTGAAACCAAACTGTACAACATAGAACTAATTGCTACAAAGTTTATTTAAAAAAAAATAAAAAATAAATAAGGCGGCACCTGTGGCTTAGTGGGTAGGATGCCGGGCCCAAATACTGAGGATGATGGGTTCAAACTCTGCCCAGGCATTTCAAACTGCAACAAAAAATAGCCAGGCGTTGTGGTGGGCGCCTGTGGTCCCAGCTCCTTGGGAGACTGAGGCAAGAGAATCGCCTAAGCCCTGGAGTTGGAAGTTGCTGTAAGCTATGATGCCACAGCACTCTACCGAGGGTGATAAAGTGAGACTCTGTCTCTAAAAAAAATAATAATAATAATAAATAGATAAGTAGAATGTCAAGGAGAAGAACTAGAACAGATTATTTATTGTTATTTATTTTCTATAGGATCTATAGAAAGAGCATATTTGCTATTTATGCAATGAAATTTACAGTCTGGCAGTTCTGAGCCAAGGGGTTGGGTTGAACTGCTAGCCAGCCCTGCATTAAAGTCCTGTTATCTATACACTAATAACCCAGGACTGGAAGCAAATGCTATATGCACATTGCCTATCCTTAACAGTAGCTTGTTGGCTTCTGCGCTTTGAATCTCTGCTGGCCAACCAGAAACTTGAAGGCTGACCCTCCTTCAGTGCATTTTCTCTACCACCTATGGCCGCAGTCATCTTTTTGAATCCGCCTCCTTGGGTGGTGCCTGTAGCTCAGTTGGCAAGGGCACCGGCCACATACACTTAGGGTGGTGGATTCGAACCCGGCCCAGGTCTGCTGAACAACAACAACAACTGCAACCAAAAAGAGCCAGGCTGGCTCGGTGCCTGTGGCTCAAGCCACTAAGGCACCAGCCACATACACCTGAGCTGGCTGGTTCAAATCCAGCCTGGGCCTGCCAAACAACAATGACGGCTGCAACCAAAAAATAGCTGGGCGTTGTGGCAGGCACCTATAGTCCCAGCTATTTGGGAGGCGGAGGGAGGAGAATGGCTTGAGCCCAGGAGTTTGAGGCTGCTGTGAGTTGTGATGTCATGGCACCCTACCCAAGAGGACAGCTTGAGGCTCTGTCTCAAAAAAAAAAAAAAAAAAGAACCTACCTCCTTCTTTAATTTTAATAAATGAAGACTTGTATTTGTTTCATAAATTTGTTCTAAGTGAAATCTGGGGCTTGTAGCTGGACCCTTACAGAGCCTTAGTTAAGAGCTAAGTAGATCCTTTGTTTAAAGGAAGTCATATTGATTTGTTAATGAGGCTTGATAATATAATACCTGCTTTTAAAGGAGAAACTATTTAACACAAATATATCTCTCACTGGTAGATAGTGGGAAACTGTTTTTGGAGGGGGCTACGCTAGTATCCCTCTGTTCCCTGCTCTTTGATCCCACACAGGAAAATTCAGGGAGCAGCCTTGCATTTTAAATTTCTCTACTCTTCGGCTTCTCCTTTTTTTTTTTTTGAGACAGTCTCAAGCTGTCGCCCTGGGTTGAGTGCCCTAATGTCACAGCTGACAGCAACCTCAAACTCTTGGGCTTACATGATTCTCTTGCCTCAGCCTCCCAAGTAGTTGGGACTACAGGTGCTGCCACAACGCCTGACTATTTTGTTGTTGTTGTTGCAGTTGTTATTGTTGTTTAGCTGGCGCGGGGCAGATTTTGAACACGCCAGCCTGGGTGTATGTGGCTGGCGCCCTACTCACTGAACTATGGGCACTGCCCTATTCTGCTTCTCTTGAGAGAGCCATTCTTGTTGGCTCTTTATTGGGAATTCACAATCTATGTATGTCATAATCTCCCCTTCAGGAAACGAGATCTGAGGGTTCTCTGCATGGCATTAAACCATGTATAATAATATGCTGGCATTCACTTAAAGTCTTCCTCACTCCCGGTATCTCATATTCATTAAAAAAAAAAAAAAGAGTATTTGGCAGAGATTGTAGGGTTTGGGATCTAGATGTTAACACTTCACTCCCACCCCTACTTTCCAGCTTTGTGACCTTGGGCCAAACACTCTACTTCTCTGGGATTCCTTAATATGCATGAAAGCACGAGGCAGATAGTAGGCCCTCTATAAATGTCAGTCAGTTTCTTTCTGTCTATAATAGGAATCAGAAGGGAACACCGTGCTCAACTCAAGAAAGGGAGATTTGATTAAGAGTCTTTCCCTGGCTTGGCGCCTGTGGCTCAAGCGGCTAAGGTGCCAGCCACATACACCTGAGCTGGCGGGTTCGAATCCAGCCTGGGCCTGTCAAACAACAAAGATGGCTACAACCAAGAAATAGCCAGGCGTTGTGGCGGGCACCTGTAGTCCCAGCTACTTGGGAGGTGGAGGCAGGAGACTCGCTTGAGCCCAGGAGTTGGAGGTTGCTGTGAGCTGTAATGCCATGGCACTCTACCTAGGGCGACAGCTTGAGGCTCTGTCTCAAAAACAAACAAACAAACAAAAAAAGAGTCTTTCCCTGTTGGGTGGTGCTTGTGGCTCAGTGGGTAAGGCACCGGCTCCATATACCGAGGGTGGCAGGTTTTAACCTGATCCTAGCCAAACTGCAACAAGAACAACAAAGAGCCCAAAGCTGGAGGTTGCTATGAACTGTAACGCCATGGCACTCTACCGAGGGCGATAAAGTGAGAGTCTGTCTCAAAAAAAACAAAACAAAAACAAAAGCATAGGATTTAAAAAAATGTTTAGGCTGGACACGGTGGCTCATGCCTGTAATCCTATCGCTTTGGGAAGCCTAGAGGGGTGGATTGTTTGAGCTCAGGAGTTTGAGATCAGCCTGACCAAGAGTGAGACCCCATCTCTAAAAATAGCCAGGCGTTCTGGTGGGTGCCTATAGTCCCAGCTACTTGGGAAGCTGAGACTGGAGAATCACTTAAGCCCAGGAGTTTGAGGTTTCTGTGAGCTATGATGCCATGGCATTCTACCAGGGGTGACAAAGTAAGACTCGGTCTCCAGAAAAAAATAAATAAATAAATAAGATTTTCTTGTGAGAACACTGTTTTAGGTAGGAGACCTCAATTTCTGCCACCAATAAGAGAATGTTGACGCTAAGTATGTGGTGAGAGCCAAGGATGTGTGGGGGATGATTATAGCCATGATTCTTTCAATTTCAAGTAAGATATATATATATATGTACAGATATATACATATATAAATTTATATAAAGTGCTGTATGTTATATTATACTCTATACAGCATACATACATATATTACATATTATAATACATAATTATCAACATCTATGTGTTATATCATCATTGTATACAATTATGTATTACATATTTAATTATGTAGTATATTTATATGACTATATATATATTTTTTTTTTGAGACAGAGTTTTACTGTGTCACCCTCGGTAGAGTGATGTGGCATCACAACTCACGGCAACCTCAAATTCTTCAACTCAAGCCACTCTCTTGCCTCAGCCTCCCAAGTAGCTGGGACTACAGGTGCCTTTAGAGATGGGGTCTCACGCTTGCTCAGGCTGGTCTTAAACCTGTGATTTCAGAATCCACCCGCTTCAGCCTCCAGAGTGTTAGGATTACAGGCATGATCCACCAAGCCTGGTCTAAGACTTTTAGATAATTATATATCATAAATTATACGTACATATGTATTTGGAATTTATATGTTTTGTGTGGAAGTGACATTTTTTATTATATGCAGGTTTTCCTTATGGGATTATCATATGTGTCAAAATTTATTAAAATATTATTTCATGCCTCTTAGAACATTTTTGGTGGGTTTTCTTGGAGCCGGAATTTCACTCTGTCACCCTGAATAAAGTGCCATGGCGTCATCATAGTTCTCAGCAAACTCAACCTATTGAGCTCAAGTCATCCTCTTGTCTCAATCACCTGAGGGCTGGAACTATCAGCTCATGCCACAATCCTCAGCTAGTTGCTGTTTTTTTTAAATTTCTTTTTTCTTTTTTTTTTTCTTTTGTTTTTTTTTTTTTTTGAGTCATATCCTCAAGCTGTCACCCTGGGTAGAGTGCCATGCATCACAGGCTCAGAGCTACCTCCAACTCCTGGGCCCAAGCGATTCTCCTGCCTCTGCCTCCCAAGTAGCTGGGATTACAGGCACTTACCACACGCCCAGTTATGTTTTTTGGTTGCAGCCGTCATTGTTGTTTGGCAGGCCCGGGCTGAATTCGAACCTGCCAGCTCAGGTGTATGTGGCTGGCGCTTTAGCTGCTTGAGCCATAGGCGCTGAGCCAGCTGATATTTTTCTCCCCCTCCCTCAATTGATTATTTTGATTTACAAATAGTTCACATATAATAAATTTTTGCTTCTTTTATCCAGCACTTTATACTTCTTAATGAAGTTTCGAACTTTACTTTACTATCTGGCTGTGATTTCCAAAAAATGTTAAATAAATACGTTGGGTGTGTGGGGTGAGATGGCTCATGTCAGCACTCTGGGAGGCTGAAGAGGTTCGAGACCAGCCTGAGCCAGATTGCGACTTTATCT
>CAUYPK010164460.1:0-15394 GCA_963574355.1 Loris lydekkerianus | reverse complement strand
AGGCTGAGGCAAGAGAATCACTTAAGCCCAAGAGTTTGAGGTTGCTGTGAGCTGTGATGCCACAGCGCTCTACCAAGGGTGACATAGACTCTGTCTCAAAAACAAAAAACAAAACAAAACAAAAAAAGGTTGCTGGGATTTTGGTGGGCATTACATTGATTGTGTAGATTAAAAACAGAAAATTGACATCTTAACAATGCTAAATCTTCCAATTCATGAATGTATTGTATTTCTTCCTTCATTTAATTTCTTATATTAGTATTTTATACTCTTCAGCACACAGAACCTGAACACATTTTGTTAGATGTATAACTAAGTATTTTTTGATGCTATCATAAATAATATTATTTAAAAAATTTCAGATTCCAAGTGTTCATTGCTAGTATATAGAAGCAGAAATAAATGTTTATGTTGATTTTGCTATCTGAACCTTGTTAAACTCATTTATTTATTCTAGAAGTATTTTTTGGTAGGTTATTTTAACAATTTTTTTTCTCTCTATATATATGTTATGTAGTCTAGGAACAGATATCATTTTCTTTGTACTTTCTGATTTCAATTGTTTTTCTTATGTTATTTCACAGTTAGAACTTCTGATGCAATGTTGAGGAGGAGAGCGTAGAGAAGCTGTCTCTGCCTTGTCCTCACTCACAGTGAGAAAGCATCAGCATCTCTTGCTAGCTGTAGGACTTTTGCTCCTGTTACTGTTAAATTTTTAAAGATATCTTTAGTTCTTGGTCACTCTGGCTCAAAGTTTATCAATTTTATTGATCTTTTGAAATAATTAAGGTTTTTGTGTCATTGATTTTATTGCTTTTGTTTTCAATTGTGTTAGTTCGTATCTCAATTTTTGTGTTATATGTTCATTTTCACTCAGTCCAGGTGAATGAAAATGGCCAGGTGTTGTGGCCGGTGCCTGTAGTCCCAGCTATGTGGAAGGCTGAGGCAAAGGGGATCCCTTGAGCCCAAGAGTCTGAGGTTGCTGTAAGCTGTAATGTTATGGCACTCTACTGAGGGCAACAAAGTGCGACTCTGTCTAAAACAAACAAACTTATATTTACTCACACTTTCTTAATGAAAAATAGAACACAACCATAGCCCATAATGAAGGAGAGAAAAGGAGTTGGAAGGGAGGGGAGAGGGGAGGTTTGATTGGGGGGGGGGTAAATAGGGGGACCACACCTATGGAGCATATTGCAAGGGTACAAGTCAAATCTATCAACTGTAGAACATAAATGTCTTAACACAATAATCAAGTAAATGAGGCAAAAACTATATTAATTAGTTTGATGTAAGCACATCAAATTGCATTAAAAAATCAACACATTGTACCCCACATATGCATAAATGTATTCATGATCTATGTGTATATGACTTAATAAAACAAACAAAAAAACAACCAGAATATTGATGTCTTCAGCTAAAATTATGATTTGTCTCTTTCTCCTTTTCATATACTTTGATGCTTCCTCCTTGTATGCATCACTAATTTATAAATATGTTGCTTAACATCCAAATATCTGGGGATTGTAAAGATATTTATTGGTTATTGATTTCTAATTCTCTGTGACTGGAACACATACATGGTATTTTGTTTATTTTTTCAGATTGGTTGAGGTTTATTTTATGATCCAGAATATGAGCTTTTTGGGTAAATATTCCACATTGGTTAAGGTGTTCTGTAAATATCAGCTAAGTCTAGTTTTTACCAGTGTTGTGTAGGTATTCATTATCCTTACCAATTTTCTTTTTGCTTGTTTTATTGATTTCTGAGATAAGAATATTGATGTCAGGCTAATATTACAGGCTAGTGGCTCACACCTGTAATCCTAGCACTCTGGGCAGCTTAGGTGGGTGGATCACCTAAGCTCATGAGTTTGAGACCAGCATGAGCAAGAACAAGACCCTGTCTCTAAAAATAGCCAGGTGTTGCCGCGGGTGCCTGTAGTCCCAGCTATGTGGGAGGCTGAGGCAAGGGCATCCCTGGAGCCCAAGAGTCTGAGGTTGCTGTGAGCTATGACATTATGGCACTCTACTGAAGGCAACAAAGTGAGACTCTGTCTAAAACGAACAAACGAACAACCAAAAAACTAATCAGAACATTGATGTCTTCAGCTAAAATTGTGATTTGTCTCTTTCTCCTTCCACTTTTGTTATGTTTTTGCTTCATGTATTTTGAAGCTCATTTAAGATTGTTTTCACTTGGAGAATTATTTATGGTCTTGGAGAACTGACCCGTTTATTATTATGTAATGTCCCTCTTTGCTCCCGATAACATTCTTTGTTCTTAAATCCATTTTGTTAGATAGTAATACGAATACTCCTTTTTTGGTTTAGTGTTTCCATAGTGTACTTTATACTTTACCTTAGTTATATCTTTATATTTTAAGTAGGTTTATGGCAGACAGAATATAGTTGGGTCTTGGATTTATTTTTTTCTTTTTAAAAGTCAATCCAACAGTCTAGTCTGTCTTTTAACTGGAAAGTTTAGTCTGCTTACATTTATATGTGATTATTGTTAAGGCTGGATCATAATCTACAACTTTTGTAGCCATTTACTCTTATTTCCATTTCTTCTTTGTCCAAAATTTTCTATCTTCTTTTGGGTGATTTGTACATGTTTTTATTATTCTATTTTAATCCTCTATTGTAGTGGTTTTCAACCTGTGGGTCATGACCCACAGTAACTGTATTAAAGGGTCTTAGGCATTAGGAAGGTGAGAACCTTTGCTCTATTGAGTTATTAATTCTTATCACTTAAAATTATTTTTGTGGTTGCCCCAAGGTTTGTAACATATATTCTTAACTTAGTAGATTATTTTTTCTAATAATATTATTTGAATAATAATATATACTACACATGAAGCAGCATAACATTAGTATAGTATATGTGTTGTATAAGACCTTAAAATATTATATTTCTAATTCTTCCCTTTAAAATTTTGTATTATTTTTGTCATATGTTGTACTCCTACATATGCTATACTTTTGTCTTAAATTACAAATGAGAAAACAAATGCATTTTATTTTGTCATCAGTCATTTCATTTCCATTGTTCTTTATTTTTTTGTGAAAACCCAGGCTTCAATACAATATTGTATTCTTTTTACCTAAAGTTCTTATAGAGAACATCTGTTGGCATTGAATTTCCTGCTTTTGTTTCTCTAAGAAAATCTATATTTTTGTATAATGATGAAAGTACATAAATTTATCTATTGACGATTTTTAATTATATATTACACTATTGTTAACTATATGCCTTTGTGATTGATACTGTGAAACACAAGGACAAAGGGGCTGTATCAGCCAGGAAAACAGAAAGCACTCTAGTTATTTTAGCAGGAAAGGATTTGGTAGAGGAGATCTGCTGCTTACAAAATCTTTGGAAGGCTGAGGAAATGAGAGTCAGGAAGTCTCATGCCCAACTTTCAAGAAATTGGAGAATGCTAGAATCTCAGGATTCTATTGATGGTGAATCCAACTGCCTGCAGCTGAAGCAGGTGATTAATGGGAGCTTGCCTAGAAGCCACTGCAAACTGCATGTCTGCCAAAAGCCCTGACTCTACTTGCCACAGTTGGAAGAAAATAATGACACCTTTTCCTCTTTCACCTTCCAAATTTTACATGAATGACTTTCATTTATAGATTCCAAATCAGAACACTGCTAGCAGTAGAGTTTGGAAAATGTAGTTTCTAGGCTTCTAGCCCCTGTGATATAGGATACAACTTTAAAGAGAAGATGTAGTGCTAAAAAATAATAGATGATATCTAACAAAAGAATCTCCTGTGGACATTCACAATTTAACTATGTTGCTATTTTATTCAGTCTGTCTTCTTAGTAACCTGGTAGTCACTCATGTAAAAATACTAACCAGTAGCTTCCTTGGGGAGGTGGTAGAATTTCTCTCATTGGTGTACTCTAGGAATAGAAAACTTTAAGGGAGAATTATTTTGGATTACATCTCATGGACTCTTTACTCCCATGAGTAAAATAAATAATTACAAATATAGAGTCATGTGTAATAGTAAATATCATTTATTAATCATGTGCTAAGTTTTCATACATTACTTATTCTGAATATATTGAAGTCTATATCATGTATTGTCCCCATTTTGTAAGTAAGATGGAGGCTTTGGGTGTTTAAGTCATTTCCCAAAATGCATAGCTAGGAGTTAGTGAACCTATATTTAAAATTGACTATTTAACTCCCCCCAGAGTCTGACAGCCTCATAATGTTATCCACCAGTCAAATCTTGCTCATTTACAGGTGATGAATTAAGTGATGTCTGGAATTATGATTGTCTGAAGGATGGAGGATAGTGCTAAATCATGTTCTTATGGCCCGCCTAGCAGCTGTATGGTGAGACTTCCATTTAGGATGGTGGAGAGGTGACTGGAGAATCTTGAGAATGAGGGAGAGCAAAGACGAGATGAAAAGCAGGTGCTTCTTGTACAGAAAATGTTTTCCCATGTGGAAGGTGAGTGGAGGCCAGCAGGATGGAATCCTGGGAGCCCTCACAAGTGGCTGGAGAGGGAAATAACTGCGGCTGGCCAGAGGAGAGGGGAGCTGGCTCTGATGTGGCCAAGTGGCAGGGGAAGAGGCAGGTTCTTCTCCTCTTCTTGGGATTCTAGTCACGACAGAGAAAGGACCAGCTGAGGTCATCCTGGAGAATCAGACTCCAGGAAGTTTTAGGTGGAGCTGAGGCTGAGGCTGAGGCCACAGACAGCTTGGCACCAGTGTGCTCAGCTGTGTCCCCAGCCCTATGCCACATAAGCTGTTCTAGTGATGCTGGAGCTGTAGGCTGCATCCACTTCTCAGAAGCTTCTGGACTGACTCAGAAGGGCGTGCTCTTCCTTAGAGTGGCTGGAAGATTTCAAAGCCCAGTACTTGGTACCTTATTGCCTGCCCCACAGCAAAGTGCCTAGTGTCTTTCGAAGTAGCTTGGAAAGAGGTTGCCTGATATTCCATAGAGTGGGGCTAGATAGCCTTCTAAACCACCAAATTCGCTTCATTCTGCTTCTTAAACAGGTTCTGAATCTATTCACTCATCTCCATTCCCACAACTACCCCTTAGGATGGTCCCCAATACTCTGTCTCTGGGAGACTACAGCAGCCTCTCAGCTGGTCTGCCCTGTCCCTTTTGCACTGTCCCTGAAATTCACCCCTCACCTGCTGCCACAGTGATCTTTCTAAAGTGCAGATCTGATTGTGCTCTTTTGTGGCTTTGTGCTTTCCTTAGGATGGTGGCCAGCAAGCCCCATTTTGAGCCTCTTTCTGCCTCTCCAGCATTCCCTTCCTCCGTCCTCTTGTTTACATTCTCTACTCAGCTTCTTCAAAAAGGTTATGGCTGCTGGCCTGGAGACCTTTGCACGTGCTGTTTCCTCCACGTGGCAAATGCCTCTCCCTGGCCACTTCCTTCCAGATGACTTCTCATTCCTCATTTTCAGCTAAGATCCTAAGACTCTGGGGGACTTGTCTTGTTGCTAAAAGGCATTATTTCCTGCTGTGTTTATCTAACATCTCCTATAATTCTGCTTAGGTAATACTCCCTTAATGTCATCAGCATTATTTTTTTTCAAATTCTTTTTTTCTCTGAGTGGGAAGCTCTTAGGGCTGTGCACCATGTCTGCCTCATATTCCTAGCACTCGGCTCAGTGGGTGGCACACAGTAGGTTCTCAGCACATATTTGTTGAGTGACGGAGTTAGTGTTGGCAGTTCTGGTGAGCATCTGCTCGGAGTGGATTCTGTCTTTGGCATGGTTTTAGTCCCACTGTCTCCTCTTGCTGCCTTTTCCTTTTCTCCCCTTCTTCTCTATTCTCTTTCCTTCCCATTTTCTTTCTGGCAGAGCTGGAAAGCTCTGTGTGGTTGGGGAGGATCCTTACTTCCCACTCCCAGCCCTCCTAGTTTCCACCTTCTTCTGCCCACCCTTGCATGCAGCAGGAGAGGAGGGAACAGATCCAGTTTTACGATCTGAGTCCTTGAGTTGGTTACGTTCTCTGTTTTTCTTGTTCTTGGCATCAAAACACTTCTGGTAAGTGATCCTGCCACTAACTCTGCTGAAAGGTCAAGGCCATAGCACGTGGAGGAGGTACAGTTTATTTTTGATTTTCCACTGGTCCCTTTTGAGTTCATCTTGTCTTCAAAAGCAGATAACATTTACTGAGACATGACTGCAGTCAATGAACAGAATTCTGAGAGCACCACGACATTCTCACTTGTCTCTGCCGTGAGCCCATGTGCTAACCCTTGCTGCCCTGGCAGCCGGGCAGCTGTGGATGCCACTAGTCTTTATGGTTATTACCCCGGCCAGGTTGATGACTGGGGTAATAGACTGCTCACTGTCTGGCTCACATGCTCAGCAGGGAAGTCAGCCAGTTTATTTACCTGTAAGGAGATCCAATCCCTGCATGTGTCTAACTTGAGCTGTGTGTTCACGTGGTATATCATTGAGTGTGGTGCAAACAGAGGTCTGCGCTGAGATCCTTCCCTTCTACATGTCTAATAGCTCATTTGGTTCCAGTGTATCTGTTGAGGACTACACACTGCCCCCCCCAAAGATGCTTATTAGGAAAACATCCAGGAAACACTGCTAATTCACTTGCAGGAGCAGAGCAGCACCAAATGGTGTTGATTACAGAGAACAGGAGCAAACTTAATGGAAAGCAACTCAGGGGAGAGGCCGGGGCACACGTGCCAGCCTGTGCCCTGTGAAGCAGGTGTGAGCTGTGGAATGTGTCCTCACAGTGACCCACAGCCCACCTGGCCAGTGGCTGGCTTTGGGTTCCTCCCAAAGTAGACCCTGAGAGAGGACTTGTTGCAAGCAGTTCATCTGGAAGGCGATTCCAGGAACAACTCAAAGGAGTTGGGGAAAGGAGCCAGTGACGGGGTAGGAAGGCCAGTAGAGGTGAGCCCTGGAGGGAGGACACAGGCAGTGAGGCTCAGGCAGCTGGAGACTCCCGGGGACATTGTGTGGAACATGCCCCAGGATTGTCTTTGCCCCTCACACTGAGGGGTAAAAGATGGGAAGATATTTAGCACTGACTCCAGTCCTTCCTGGGTTGAGTTGCGCCTGGGCTGTTAAGTCCTTGGCACTTGAGGCTTCTCCAGACACAGTCGAGCACCCCCTGCAGGGATGCTGGAAGCCAGTTGCCACAGAAACCATCTGCAGGTGGCCTGGGGAGGCAGGGGGTGCCACATCACTCAGTCAGCTTTATTTCTAGTCACAAAGAGGACACTGGCTTCGGTTAGCTGCAAACCCAAACCTCCTCATCTAAGAGAGAGAAAGAAGGAGGGAGGGGTGGGGAAAGGAAGAGTAGAGAGAGGGAAGGAGGGAGGGGTGGGGCCTTGGTGTGTGCCACACCTTCTGGGGGGCAAGACACAATTGCAAGAGGGACTTTGCCTAAAAAATGCAATCAGTGTAACCTGGCTATTGTACCTTCAATGAATCCCCAACAATAAAAAAAAAAAGAAAAAAAAGAAGAAAAATAGGATCGGATGGCCATCAGAGGGAATGTGGTCATCAGAAATCTTCACCCTGTGGAAAATACCTTTCAGTGGCAAGTTTTACTCTGGCCTGGCCAGTTTCTCCTGGGAGGAGTGGTTGGAGTGTCTCGAGGGCCTTCTGGTTGGCTTGCTGGGCCGCAGTCATAGCACATATAGCATGGAACTCAGCTCCCAGCTCCTGTGAAACCTCTGTGACAGCCTGGCCAGGCCCAAAGTTCCAAGTGACTCTTCCCTCCCTACTTACTTTCCACCCACAACCTCACTGGGCACTTATCATTTTACTTTTTTCTCCATTTGCATATCTGATCTCTCTAGCCAGCAGACAAGGCTCATGAGGGCCAGGCTTATGACTTACACAACTCTGCTGTGGACATCCACACCTCTGAGCTACTGGCAGTGTGATCCCCATTAACTCAAATGCCATAAATTCTACCATACTCTCACAGGGAAGCAAGTGAAGTTACCCACTGGGTTATTGGGCAATATGTTTTCCTTCCTGGGATTGGAAGTAAAGAGGACTTGATCTCGGAGAGAGTTAAAATACAATTTTTACTGGGATAGATTTAAGAGCAAATGTGCCAGGCACTGTTTGGAGACTGACATATATTAACTCCTTTAAAGCTTACCTGACTCCCATTTTGTAGATGAGAAAACTGAGGCACAGACATGATAAAAAACTTGCCCAAGGCCTCTCATAGGAGATCCCTGACCTGGGTTTTCCAGATTGTCTCCACTGTGCTGCAGGGTCCCCATGAGAGGACAGTAGGAAGGAGGAGGTATGTGTTCAGTGGCGAGAGGTGACGTCAGTTATTTGGTCATGTGTCCATCTGGTTAAAGAGCAGAGATCCATGAAAACTACTGGGAGTTTTATGGAGTCCAAACAGGCACAGCCACTAGGCTTGGTGATAGGTTTGAGCAAGAGCTTGAAAGGGACTGGAAGATGGAACACTTTTTCTGTCACTTATTCCTTGCTGTCTCGTTCTTGTCTTTTAGAAGCTCAATTCCCTCAGTAGACGGGCCAAAATGCCCTTGTAGTTTAAATACCATCTGAGATCTACCATAGGAACTGTGTTCCAGCCCTGATGGGTGCACCCCCATTTCATCTACCATAATGGGGGGAAGGGGGGCTGAGTATCAACCCTACTCTCCACTTAGTATTTGCACCTCACTGGTGCACCCTTAAAGATATTCAGTGGTCACTATCCTAAAGAAGGATCTGGAAAAATCATGAACCAGCTGGGTTCTAGCCTATTTACTTTTCCTGGCTGTTTTTTTATCTAATGTCTGAAGCCCTCAACCTTTCCTGGTTAATGCCAATTAGAAATGCGAGTGTCCCATGGAAAAAGAGAGCAGATTGAGGAAGGGAGCCCCGATGTCGTGTTCGACTCCTTTAAGCCAGTTGTACCAAGGGTGCCATGGAGGTGACAGAAAGCACATGGAAATGGTGCTGTCTTGCTCTGTGGTTCTCAATCCTGCCTGAAGAGATTTTTCTGGAACTTTGCATTTTTTTTTTTTTTTTTTTTTTTTTTGTGTGTGTGTGTGTGGGGTATAAGTGGGGGCTCAGACATCAAAAAATTTGAAAACTCCCCTGGTGATGCTAGTGTGCAGCTGGGGATGAGCACCCTCCCTTGGCTCTACTTGGTGGTTTTGGAAAAGAAGGCAAGGTCTCCAGCTGAGCTCTAAGGATCCCCTGCAGGGAAACTGGCTCTTTTCTCTCATATAAATGCCTCTGTGGAATGGGCCACAAAGTCTCCCAATCAGCGTTCTACTACTACTTTGTATTGGTGACACCAGGGGCGAATTGTCTGCTGTCTCCCACCCTTCAAGGTGGTAGAGACTGTGCAGGCAATCTAGAGGGCCAGAGCAGCTCTGTCTCAGGGCCCAGGAAGCTGCTGCTCAGCAAGCGTCTGTGGGAGCACTCGCCACAGGAAAACGTTGAGCCCTGCACAAATTGCTGTGAAGGTGGAGCTTCCATCCTGCCAGGGTAGAGGAGATCACTGCATTGGGAGGCCACGAGGAAAGTGAGCTGGTGGCATTTCTGGCTCCGCACTCCACCCCTTATTTTTGGAAGGCAGTGGCAGGAATTTTCACATGTGGTGATCCATGTCTGAAGCAGAAATTTAAAATATCTGACTCAGGGAATGAGTGAGGACCTTTCGGAGGATTTCAGGCCCAGTGCACAGAAGCTAGTGGTGGATCTCAGACTGCCGTTCCAGCCTCTCGGAAGGTTGGATTAGACTTCAGGTGAAGACCGAGCTAGTTCCTTGCTGAGCATCCTCTCGGAGCTTTTCTGGTGTGACTCACTAACCTGGTTAGGGAGTTCCTGGTTTAAATACAGGTTAGTGGGGTTATTTCTACTATGCAGGAGGCTGGAAGTCCTTCCAAAGGGCTGCATCAGTGAAATTTGGGGTGGTGGTCCTGTTTTAAAGTCTTTTCTTGATGTTTAGCATCTTCCTCCTACTGAATATCAGCCCCTAATCTCAGTGGTGGTGTCTACTTCACATAAACAAAGCAAATGCCAGAAACCCACCTCTATCTAGTTTGAGAGAAAAGGGGAGGTTTTCATCTTTGGTAGGTGGGAAGTTCACAGGCTCAAATAATGCTTTGAGGTGCCCCTTTCTCTCCACTTCCTGGCCCTGTAACTCTTAGCCTGTTCCTTCATTCTCTGAGAGAAAAGATGGCCTCTAGCAGCCCTGAGCTAGCATCTCCAAGTTTTCAATCCAGAAGGAAGAGGGACTGATTTCCCCCAGTGCTTGTATTTCCATTTGCAGGCAAGATTCCAGTTGGCCCTGCTAGTTTCATATGTCCACCCTGAAGCCAACTCTGAAGGCTGATGGATGTCATGCTCAGCTAATCCCACCTGATTTAGAAGCAAACCTTACCTCAAATACATGGAATGGGTTTTAGTGGGAAAAAAGGGTTCTATTATGGGATGAAAGAGGGGAAAAGAAGGCTAGACAGACGAAAGCAGTGACTTTCTACCACAGCAGCCAGGCTTGTTTTTCCCTTATCCTAGATGGGGGTGTTGTGGCTTTTGTTTACACTTCCTCCTGCCATTGTGAGGTTATGTAATTGTTTCAGCTGTGTAATTGTCTAAATTGGCTAATGTACCTCATTCTGTGGCTCCATAACTAGCCTATGTGCTCTCCCTTTTCTTTCCCATTCCTCTCCTGCCCTCACCCCCCACCCCTGCGTGAGTCACCATGAACATCTTTCCAGGACTATCCTGATTTGGGAGGGATAATTCCTTACTTGTGTCGGAAGAGGATGAGAGCAATTAGCTAAGGAGCTGGGGCCAGGTCCATCCGGGCCTCCTTGGAGGATTCTGTGTTCTGTGGGAGGAGGATAATCTGGTTAGAGATCATTTAGGAAAGCCAATGGGATGAGGCTGGCTCTTGGGTTTGCTGAAAGGGCACTTCCTATCTCTACTCGGCTGGAGCATTCTGAGTACTGCAGCACAGGAAGTGTGGACTGAAATTGAGTCCTGTGTCCAGGGCTCATTCCTGGGCTTTGGAGTGGGAGAAGGGAGAATAGCATCATTCTTGCTTGCAAGGGATGCCAGTCTGCTTGGGGATACTTGAAATATAGGTACGAAGCATCAGCAACCAGTGAGAGGCTGCCCGTAGTTATGTCTGAGTCATGCTTTGGGTTAGAAATGAAGAGACAAAGATTGGAGAGGTTGAGAGCAGTCAGGGAAGGCTTCCTGGAGGTGGTCTTGAAGCATGAGTAGGAATTGACAAGGTAGTGAGAAGAGGCATGTCAGATGGAGAGAGTGCTACAAACCCTACCTCAGAGAAGGAAATGGATGGGTGTAGGGGTTTCTGAAGAGCATCCTAGGTGGGGGCGGGGGGAGGAGAGGTATGGAGCCAGGAAGCCCAAGTGTTGAAGAGCCTAGAATGTCCTGGCTGCAGCTAAAAGTACAGAATTACCTTCCTGACTTAGCCATGTTGGAGGCATTGGGGGTTCTGCATCCCTCCAACTCTGGCTTTGATCTGTTCCATTTGTATCAATTACCAGGTACATTTCCAGTGCTGTTTACTACATGTATGGAAAGAGTAGATTGTCCATGAGGCTAAAGACCTATTTCTCACATTAGGATTCTGGGATGTCCAGGATTTATTTCTTGGGGAGGGAAGCCAAAAAATCTTGGGACTTACGTTGTTGAGTAGACTTTTGTTTGTTGGAAGTTAGGTAAGGCACAGAACACAGCAACAGTGACTGACTTGGGAGTTTAATTTAACAAACATTTACCAAACTCCTCCCATGTGATTGGGCTCAACAGTGCAGGGCACACAAAGGTATTACTCTGCTTGTAAGAAGCTTACCATCCAGTAGGGGCCTTAATGGAGGAGAAACAGTAGCAAACATGGACTTGGTGGTCCGGCAGTTCCAAGTTTGAGTCTTGACCTACTAATTACTAATTGCGTGATCTAAGGCAACTGCAAAACTTTCTTAAACTGTTTCATCATCTGTCAAATAGGACTAACACCTGCCAGGCAGGTAATCTGTGGGGATTATAGATAGTTTATGCAATTAAGCTTCTTGGCTCATAATGGGTACTAAATGTCAATTACCCATATGATTTTGGTGGAAGTTAGTATATCTTCCTCAACTGAGTAGAGGCACCTACCTCCCCTACCCCCCCAGCATAATGAAGAGCAATCTTCTCTAGAGCCTATTTTGTGGTTAATCTTCACAGCCCTGAGCATTCTTTCATTGAAAATACAAATACATTTGTGTTTTCTGGTCAGCTAATAATTGTAACATTGAAAGGAGATCCTCTAAAAGGCCGAGATTGAGAAAATCTCAAATTATAAATGTTAATTGAGCCTAAAGAAGCACATGCCTGTTTTGCAAGCATTTCCTTACTAACAGTGACTATATTCAATCCCAAGCTCCTGGCATAGTTGTCCCATTGTGTATTTAATGCATTTTTGTTGAGTGCTCACTCTGTGTTGGGCAGTTTTCTAAGAATTTGATTTTTGGTTTTCCATAACAGGCATAGAAATTTTAAATAACCCACTGGCGGTCAACCCAGCTGACACTGAACCTAGCTCTCAACCATGGCAAAGGATTGCCAATGCCCCCAGAGGTCTGCTGCCTGGGGTTGGCTGACATGACATAAACTAGAGTTCCTCCTAAGCTTATTTTCATAAGGAAATCTTGATGGTAAGGAAGGCCCCAGAAAATAAGACTCCACCAGTGAAATGACAGGATGTAGGATTGTTTCTCAGGGTCAAGTTTCTTTTTCCCCCCAGAACCCCTCCTAGGGGACTGCAAATGGCAGCTCTAGCACTGGTGGTCTAAGAACCCCCAGGATCCTTCATAGGCAAAATGCTAGCTATTTAATTCCAGAATTCTCATGGAAGCCTCAGGGGCTCCCTGAAAAGTAGAAAGAGTTTAGAGTTAAAAGGGTCTTCAGATGCTATCTAGCTCCAGCTTCTTTCCAGTACAAGACTCATCAAAATTGGCTAGGAAGGCTATGGTATTCTTTTTCGCTTGAACACTGCCTCTGACAGCACACTACAGCTGCTGTTCTGTGGCTGGACAGCTCCAGTTGTTAGAAAATTTTTCTTTCTTGAATAAAAATCTGCCTCTTCCTAACACCCACCAATATGTTCCAGTTTTCCTGGTAGAACAAATCTATTTCTTCTTTTGGATGATAAAGTGGTAGGAGAGAGTGTGTTATTGTTGGCATCTGATACAGGGTTGGCAGAAGCTCCCTGAGTCCCAGCCTCTCATTTGGCCCATTTACAGAATGCCACCCAGCTGACCTCTGTACCCCCCTCTCTAGGGAAAGAGAGGCTTGTGCCCTGGATCCCAGCTCCCTTCTCCCTGCCTCCACAGGGATCTCGAGCTGTCTATCGTCTCTTTTTCTCATCTTTAACCTTTAATTCCCAACTGGCTCAATGCACTCAGAATCCATCTTTACAACGAAAATAAATCTCTTCATGGCTTCTTCAGCCTACTTCTCTGGCTTTTCCTCCCGCTTGACAGCCAAACTGCTCAAAGAGTTGTATCCTTTCACTATTCCAGTACTTTACCGTCTTATCTCTTATCAGCCTGCTCCAAACTGGCTTCCCTGTCAACCACTTCCTTCAGCGAAAGGGTACCCAAGACCTCTTTGCTGTTGGATCTTGTAGACGCATTTCAAGTCTAATCTTATGTGATCTCTGGGTGTAGTGACATCATGGACCACTCCGCAGGGAAAAATCCTCTTCATTTGGCCTTTCCTGACACACAGTCCTCTGTTTCTAATCACTTTGAACACTCCTATCCCAATGTATCAGGTATTGATTTCATTGGGGTTGTTTCCTCAGCATTCTTCTGACATGGAGCACTCACACTCGGCCACATGCCTTTGATCATGACCTGTGTCTTACAATGCCAAAGTCTTTCTATTGAGTTCAGATGTACCTCAAGAATTATGCATCTATATCCAACTGTCCACTAAACTTTGATAAATTCACTAAACTTTATACATAAAAATTAAATTTGACATCTTTTATTCTCTGACATTGCTAACTCAATATTTGGCAACACCTTCCTGCCTGTTGTCCATCCAGAAACAATGAGATCATCTTTGACACTTGCTTTTGTTTTTCTCCATATAAGCCACGTCTTGCTTATTCAGGTGTCCATATATTTCTTGAACCCACCATCTTCTCTCTGGTCCCTCTGTCACTGTCTTTATCTATTATGTTTTGCCTGAGTGGTTTTCTATTAACCCCCCCCCCATTCCTTGCATTAAGGTCAGCATGATTTTTCTAAAGGCCAAATGTGTTGCTATTAATTCTCTACTTAAAACCCTTCAGAGGCCTCGAATTCCTGAAATGAAATCCAAATATGTTTATGTTGTATTCAGTGGTCTGAGATAGTGGTGGGTAGGGTGGATGATGGGCAGGAGTTTTCAATCAAGAGGTGGAGTTCAGTCCACTGAGGTTGAGGAGTGTCACAGAACATGCAGAGACTCAGAATGGGTGGGCTATAAAGGCATAAACTGGAACTATATAATCCAAAGAACAGTCATAAGTTGGATATGAGCAGGAGCTGGGGGCAGACTAATAGCTGAGACTATGGATGCCTGGGCTGCAGTGGCTGGTGAGGCAGCACCAGGGATAGCTCCTCTGCGGCAGCAGTTTCAGACTTAACTAACCTGTTTGAGAGTTTTGATGCTAGGAGGCCAGACTGAAGGTTGGACCTGGCTGAAGAGTAAATTCTGATCCTCCAAGCGCTGCATCTTTGCCCTTTCAGAACTTTCCAACATTTGAGAGAACACAGCCCCACTGTACTGCTGATTTGGGGTTTGGGCAAGGAAGAATGAGGAATGATTCCTTCTCATCTTTAAGTTCATCTCACCAGAATCTCTTTGTTCTAGGATTTAATACTGTTACAGTGTTGAAGGTTTAAGGTTTTACTTGGCATTGGAGTGGCTGCTTTTTGCTCCCTGTGGGAGATTCCTCTGCTCCTGATTCCAGAAAGAGTGTCAGTCTATCCTGCATTGCAATGAGTTTTCCTCCTGGTACAGCTGTGGAATGGTGCTGATGGGGCATTGCAAGCAGATGCTTGAAGCTCGCTCCTCTGGACTCCTCGAGTACTTGCATAGACACTAAGAAACTTCAGGAAAGGAAATGGAAAAGAATCCCTAAGGTGTGTTCTCTAACGTCACTTTCTTTGGGAAACCACTCTGGGAATTCTTTGTTTAATAGCCAGCCCTGTCATGCTTCCTGCTACCCTCTGATCTCACCTTCTGTTGCGTGACCGGAGACGCGAACGAGCAGAAGCTTTGCTGTAGGTGTAAAACTCGCTCCTGTAATTATTAAGTCAAGAAACAGGCCATACACTCTGATATGGTGTATAGCAAAGTTTTTTATTTTAAGTTCAGGTT
>CAUYPK010164457.1:0-26117 GCA_963574355.1 Loris lydekkerianus | reverse complement strand
CCCCCTCCCTCCTTCCCTCTCTCTGCTCTTCCTTCTGCCCTCCCCTCCCCTCCCTCCTTCCCTCTCTCTGCTCTTCCTTCTCCCCTCCCCTCCCTCTGCTCTTCCTTCTCCCCACCCCCTCCCTCCTGCCCTCTCTCTGCTCTTCCTTCTCCCCTCTCCTCCCTCTGCTCTTCCTTCTCCCCACCCCCTCCCTCCTTCCCTCTCTCTGCTTTTCCTTGTCCCCACCCCCTCCCTCCTCCCTCCTCCCTCCTTCTTTGTTGTTTGTGTGGGATTTTGATAAGTTTATTCACTGTGATGGGCTCTGTTGGTCTTTCATGATGGCTTTATTGGTCATTTCCCTCACAAACAATGACATTGAAAGTCTTTTCATAAGTTTAATGTTCATTTATTTTGCTTCTTTAAAACTCTCTTTTGAAATGTTTTCCAATTCCACTGGGTTCTTTTTCTTTTTATTATAGAATCATATGAGTTCTTTATGTGTTCCAGGTGTAAGTTCTTGTCAAATATGTATGAATGTATCCCAGGTTGTGAGTGCCAATTTGTTTTTCTAATAATGTCTTTTCATGGGTCAGATTTTAGTGCTGATGTAATCTAATTTATTTCCTGTTATTTTATGTATATCATATCCCCTACCATGTGTAATAATTCTTTGCCTTCTCACACATTGCAAAAATATCATCCCCTCTGGTCACTGCTGCTTTCTGTTTCCTGTTGACGCTATATGTATCATGTCCTTTACTACTGTATTCTAAATTTAACCAGCTAAGGACTATGAGATGAAGAGCTTCTGAGCCATGTACCTATTGTTATATATTCTAAGTAGCTTTAACAAATTAACAATCGTTTCATGAGTGTTGTAGATAAGACACATGGCTGGTTTGTACCTGAATACTTTCTTCACTTACTCTCCAGAAGTGAATGTAAAAAGTTGTGTGACATTACTTTACATAGTGGAATAATATACAATTCTAAAGTGATCTTAAATGTGGTTATTATTTTTACTTAAAATCCTAGTATATGGTGGAGGTGGGGGTTGGGGAGAGCAGAGAAAGGGAAGGAGGGAGAGGATGGGGGACACAGGGTGTGGTACAACTCTTAGGGGTGGGACACAAATATAAGAGGGTCCTTATCTAACAAATGCAATCAATGTAACCTGGTTCTTTGTACCCTCAATGAATCCCCAACAACAAAAAAATAAATAAAATAAAAGGATTATGTATCTTAGAAGGGAAGAAGGCCAGGCTTTAGAATGTGCACTTTGTGACATTTTTTTTTTTTCTACTCCAGGATTTATGCTACTGATTTTTAAATCCTCCCAATTTTTTAAAATTATTTAGGAAGTTAGAGCTGCTGCGTTTGAAATCCATTTTTCAATTCTCAAGGCAAATTTCATCCATTTTATAAAACTCATTAAACTCTATCAGATCTTAACAAGAAAATTACATTCTTATCCAAAACCTTACTATGACTTTGTGCTTCCCTTGTTCCCTTTTTAATATTTATGTGTGTAAATATTAGAATTACCGTTCTAGATGTGTGTTATATGGAAATAAATAGTTGATATTCCCTAAATACAGTTCCCCACTCTCCCAAATACTTTCAGATGCTCTGGCATACCTAATGGACATGAATTAAATACTTTATGAATCAAATAAAGTAGGGCTGTTAGTAACTATTAGATTCTAAGTCGTCTTTTGTCTTATCATTCCTTGAGGAGAGAAAAAGGGGGGGGGGGGGCTTGTTCAAACATGCAGATTGAGTCTCCCCTGACATCACTTAATCCTTTATTAACAGAAAAATGCCACAGCTACAGTCAAACATTTCTTAGTCTATTCCACACTCAACTTTTAATAAAGTAAATCTCTGCCATCAGCTCAATACCACAGAGGCTTCCTTTGATCAGACTTTCATGGAAACGTATGTTAAGTAACCATAATTCTAGTCTCTTGACTAGCTCCCTAATTACTGCAACTAACTTAGCCCTCTATTTTTTCTTTTTATGATCCACTCCATTAGGAAAGAAGATCATATTTTCTGAACTGATGAAATTAAACTTGCCCATGTTTTCCCAGTCATCATAATTTTTACAAAGAGCTCATCTAATCATTTTTTGGCAAAAGAATGGCAATAGTACACTATATGGTGCCATTAGGATGAAATAGTCATGCTGTCAAATTAGGGATACTTAAATTAGGTAGACTAAAATTTAGTTTGTCTTTTCTTATCCTCATTCTTCTAACCCTTAAATACACGTTTTGCAAGACTGGTCATTTACCTCACATTGATATTTCTCTTAGTGCAGAAAAGAAATCGCAGAGATGTTATGTTGAAACTGAATTTCTAAGCATCATATACAGATTGTCAAAAAAAAGCAATGAAAACCATCTACCTATTCTAGCACATAAAACCCCAAATGCAATAGTGAAGAACTGACAATCTGCTTTCATAATTTAAATCTGATATTGACATAACTCAAGACATGTCCAGGTTAAATTCTGGAGCCCCGACCCCCAATTTCTTTTAGTAAACATGGATTAAATACTAAATAAGAATAGGAACCTATTGAGGCAAATGTTATTTTTTCCCTTTAAAGCTAAGAAAATGGATTAAGAAAAATGAATGGCAGGCCAAAATCATACTGCTAATAAGTAAAGTAATTGACTAAGAATCTCAATGTATTCTTCTAATGCAAATCAGGAAACTTTAAAAACAATATTTCTGGCTATATTTTTATATAAATAAATGTATAATTAATAATGTGAGCATCTGTAATGAGGGTAATGAGGGTCCAAGTAAGAGTTTATCCACTTCCAAATATGGAGACACTTCATAAGAAAACACAGGTGTTCTTGCTTTAGTTGCTACCGCATGTAAGAAAAGTATACACATTTTTCTCTAAACACAAGTTTTGTTGAGTTTGCATTGAGTACACTTTTTTATAAAGTGCTGCAAGAATCAAATATTGCTGACATCCATTGTAAAGTGAACAATATTTCAAGACAATCCCAATTTCTGATCAACGCTGACACACCCCATCTTAATTTACCTCCACCTTACTTTGAGAATCTCCGTTTTTGTCAGCTATTTCTGTAGCTGTTCTAGAAATTCAGATCTCTGTGTTAGTGCTATTGACCTGGTTCTGTTCCCAGAATCTGATGCTTACACAGAAATGTAAGCAAGAAGCCACACCCTAGACCTCCTTAGTACCCATCCCGCCATGCCACCACACAGAAATATTATTTTTAAAGTTTCCTGATAAATTACCTTATCAGGACAAGGGTGAGCCTGATTTTATAATTATATTATAATGTGACAATTATAATTATCACATGTGACCTGCCCAAATAACAATTTGCAGGTTAGTGTGGCTGGCATTGGGCTGGCAGCCTTGACAACAGTCAATATAACCAAAACATCAAAGCTGTGTTATAATTCTGGATTATATAAACTCCCTGTTAATGTTTTTTTTACTCTCTAGACTGCAACCATTAGCAGATTTCTAAAATTCATTTTTCTGTCATCTCAGCAGTCATCAGATTTCTTTAGCATTTGGACTGAAGATGGGCTAGTTAGTTGTCATTGTCCTTTCAAATGCAATTTTATATTCACTTTTATGTCAGGGTCAGCATAATATCCGCAAGAATGCTGATTTAGAAATGATGAAAAAGATTCAGATCTGACCTCATCATTAACTAGAAGCCTGCCCTTCCTCTGGTCACTGCCTCCCTGAGTCTCAGACATTTAATGTGGCAGATAAAGAAAATGATAACTATCCTCCCTATTTGAACAAGTATATTATACAAATAGAAAGGATTTATATGTCAATCACTTATAACCCATAAAGTCTCACATATGTAAAAATCATGCTTCAGAGGAAAGAACGGCTAATTAGCAAACAAAAAACCAGACTTAGAATTTGCTTTGTAACCATGTGGGTATACCATTGGCCATGACTCTCGTGCTTTTTCTCCTTGTCTATAATAAGGAAAGGAAATATTTAACATCCCCTCCAGCAGCTGTCAGCGCCAATATTCTAGTGTTCTAAGTGTATATGTTAGTGTTGCTCAGTGTATGCTTGGCATTATAAGTTTAAATAAGAAAAAAAAATCCAAAATGCTTTAAAACATGATCACAAGGTACTGTAAGCACCTGATGCTAGGAATTTTAATTATGGGGTGGAAGTGAGGTTTAGCGAACATGGTAGTCTTTCCAGAGGAACCGACCTAATAAGAGGCAGAGGCCAAATGTGCACAAATGAGGTCAGCCTGACCTCAAATTCTGTGCTCACCCAATAAGAGGTTTCATCACCTCATGCTGTGCTGCAACCTCACTCTGATCTCCGTTTGATGAATTGGGAGATGACTTTTGTCTTGTCCGATTCTTCCAACAGTTTCTCTACCTATCGTCTTCACTTTGACAGTTCAATTGCAAAAAATTCGATAAGTTTATCCAAATATTCTCTTCAGGTTTGCTTTCTTCGATTACAGGGTTTGTGTCTTACAGGAAATGTAGAAAGTGTCCTGGTCTACCCCAGCCTTTATGCAGAGCTGCTCAGACCTCAGCCACTCAGATCAGAAGGTATTGAGGAAGCAATTATGTTTCATAAAAATCCTGTCTCTCAAAATCCCCAGGATACTATGGCCCAGTTATCAGTTAAGGGAAATAAAGAAGGTACTAGATATCCTCAAAGATGATTCCTTATTTGATTTGACTTCAAAACTTAAAAGGACATGCTAGCTTGTAGGAGTTTGGCCCTGTGGGGGAAAGAGAGAAATGTCTAAAAGGCTTTCACAAGTCAACTTGAAGTAGAAAAGTCATGGACTGGGGTCTCCTTTTCCCTTTCTCTTCTCTGTAGCTGTGAGATGGAGTGGCCAGCACGGCAGCCGGAGCCCAGGCTGGCATGAACACTGTGAGTATTCAGTCCTTTGTGCCATCTCTGGGTCACTTGATCTAGATTCTGTCTAGACACATCTTCTAATCACTATTTGGTTCAAACACCAGGCAGCTTGCAGCAGGGCTTTGAGATAGAAAAGTTAAATGAGTTAGGTAAGGATCAGGAACTTGTATTTGGAAAACTTACCCTTGTAATGGTCTTTTTAATCTTTGATAAAGATTAAACAACACATATTACTTTTAGAGACTTTAGAATTCATATTAACACACATATCACTTTTGGTATCCTAAAAGTTAAATACATCCTCTGAGCTTATAAAGCCTTTTCTCGAGGTAATAAAAATGTGTAGAACTACAGATTTCATTTGAGAAGCCCCCTTAAATTGCAGACTGTCCTGTTATGCTATCTCCCTCTCCCACTTTAATGGTATGACTTTGAAAAATAACTTGGCTTTTATTCTCATGGATAATGGGGAAGGAAAACATCCTCTTGCCTCATTCTCATTTTCTCCAGAGCCCTGACCTGTCTACCAAAATGGATAAATGTTTTCTAATTCACATGACTTCCAAAATGTAGTGAAACTCAGGGTACTTAAATTAATAAACCTTTGAATCCAAAAGCAGTGGAAAATCGCACAGCACTCATTTTATGTCCCTCCTCTACTTCAAAACTCCCCAGTGAATTCCTTACTAAGTCAGAATGCATTTCTTGGCCCTTCTGGCTGCAATCTAGAAATCTGCCTGGAGAAACTTCTAGAATATTTACCGTCCCCTACTCCAGTTTATCCCATCTTTTGTTGCTCACCTGCACTATAGATTTGCAACACCCTGTTTCAGTCCTTCAATAATGCTATATTTTTATTTACTTCAAAGCATTTACATTTTTGCCTGAAACCCTCACTGTGTGCTCTTTATATGACAAACTCCTCATCTTTTACAATGCTGTCAAAAAACAAACAAAAAAAAAAAAAACAATGCTGTCAGAGGAGCCTCCACTTGACAACACTGTCTCCATCTCCCTCCCCATTTGCCCAGCAACCTTCACTAGAAATCACTACGTCTGCTTCATTGCATTTATTATAATTTGAAATTGTTTTCTTGTGTGTGTCTTTACTGGTTAATTTACTGTTTTTCACACTCAATGAAGGTACCACAACAAGAAGAAACATATCAATTGCTTTGACCAGTGTCTGGGCAGCTTCCAGCCCGGAAAAGTATAAAAGTAATATTTGTTGCACAGAACTTTGAAAGAAAGATTTTGAGGAAGACAGTCTTTGGAGGACAGCAGAATGGGGTTCTAACCCTCACTGTTTTACCCAGTGATGAGCTGTGTGACTCCATTTTCCTCATTAGTAAAATCATTAGCTATAATTTATAGCTTGTAGGGTTATAGAAGACATTCCACGTCAGTAACTATTATTGTCATTAATTGTGTTTGCCTTAGTTCTTTTAGAGGGGGAACTAATGAGAATAAGACTCACTTTGTAAAATCCTGAAATGTGATTAATTAAATTTAAATGACAGACTTTGATATGTAACGTATGTGGCTTCACAAAGAATAGAAATATCACATAGCAGAGAATCATGTGGTCTTGGGTAAGTCCAAATAAAACGTGTCCAAGTCTCAGTCCATATAGGACAATTTAGGAAACTTTTGGACATGGTATTGCTCTGATACTCAAACGAAATGATAACCATGTGATTGCCAACCAAACTGGAAAGTGTCCAGCACAAGCAATATCCTATTGTTTTAAAATATAATATGGGTGAAATGACCTAAATGTATGTGTCCCTCCAAAATTCATACTTTGGAATCCTAATCCCCAAGGAGATGGTATTAGGAAGTGGTCCCTCTGGAAGGTAATGATGTCACAAGGGCCGAGCCCTCATGAATTAGATTATAAACACTACTATATCCCAGAGACACCCTTGTCACTCCCACCATGTGCAGTCACAGTGAGAAGACAGACATGCAGGGAGAAGCACACCTTGACCCAACATAGAATCTGCAGGTGCCGTGAACTTGGTCTTTTCTAAGCCTTCTGGTTAGATCTGGTAGAGGGTTAAGAGGTGGAGAGGAGGGTGGAGAGTGGGAACCAAATTGCAGCTAGAAACTGTTCCCTAGTGGGAATATACACAGTAAAATGCTCCTAGTGACTTGTGACTGTCCTAGAGCTCATTACCATGTAATTAAACCTGTGCTGTAACCTATTATATATCTATAATCTCTTATATACCCCAACTTGTCAATCATCCTGAAGCAGGAAACACCAATCCTGCCGGGAGAAAGGGGAGCCCATAGTAGGCAAGAAGTGTTCAGACGTGGGGTTTTTCTACACTCAAGGAAAATGACCCTTCCTCTCTTTCTGAAATGCATCTTCACTTTGTGTAACTTTCTTCTTTACTTTGTTCCTTCTTTTATGAGATAAACTGTGTAAAACGTCTTTGTGTCTGTGACTACCAAGTCATAAGCTGGACTGGGTGGAAATGCTCATTCTTGATCCAGCTCACCCTAACACTCTGAAGTGTGAGAAATAAGTGTTTGCGTTTTTTGTAAGCTACCCTGATTATGATATGATATCCTTGGTATAAAAGCCCAAAGAAAGCAAAACAACAGACAAAAAATGAGGATGATTTCTCAAAAAACATATCCCCAGGAGAAACAAGTTGCTCAGGCCATCTTTTTGTCACTGCATTCAAATTATCATTGGGAAAGCTAAAAATAAGATTAATTCCTTTGTCAATTTCTGGCATGAACAGCATCAGGTGTATCTTAGCTGCAAGACTGTGTGCTCTATGGGAGAAAACTCTACACTTTGGGAAATTACTTTATAGAATTTATTGGCTGAACAGCTCATCTAGACAGTGTGTGGTAAAAGCTCAATGCTGGAATGGATAAGATTATGGTTCAAATTAATGAACTGAGAAGGAAATAGAAAGTTTGCATATTAAGTGCTTTCCTGTGAAGAATCTGGAAATCAAAACTGAATGTGGTGAAACTAATGGGAACTAATGTCAGCCCACAATGCTTCCACTTTGGTAATGATTTCTCCTTTAAAAACCATATCTTAATCAGACCTTGGACCTCACATATCCTCCCATGGAGGGGAATTATTTTCAACATGCACATTTCACAGTAGAGTTAGTGTTAGGACACAACAAAAGAGTGGAGAAACACAAACAATAAATCAATTTCTTCCACACAGTATTAAGGGCTTTGTCAGAAGGAGGTCATTGTGTCAACAAATTAAACAAGAATTAAAACTAAAAATGAAGGAATCCTGCCTTGTGCAAAAGCATAGATGAGCCTGAAGGTCATTATGCCAGGTGAAATAAACCTGGTATGGGATGACAAATGCTAAACGAGCTCATTTATGTGAGGAGACTGAGAACAGCACACTCCCAGGAGCAGAGAGGGCAATGGTGGTGTTCGGGGCCTGATTTGTGGAGAAAGTAGGAAAGGATGGTCATAGTGCATATAATTTTCAGTTATAAGGTAAAGAAGTTCTGAGGATCTTCCGTACAGCATGATGACTACAGTTAATAATGTTGTATTGTTTGTCTGAACTATGCTGAGGAAGCAGATCTCACATGTCTTGATCACACAGACACTTGCATACAACGATAACTCTGTGTGGTTATGTATGTGGTGATTTGACGTGGTAATTATTTCACAATGTATACGTATATCAAATAATCATGTCATACATCTTGAACATAGATACATTATTTATGCCTAAATTATACCCCAATAAAACTGTAAAAATGTATTTGAAAGAATCAGAGATCTTAATAATACTAATTACCATGGGATATTTCCTTTTTTTTTTGCAGGAATATTATCTTACTTTTTAAATTATCTCACTTTCAAATTCCTACTCAGGTTAACTTCATGGGTAGAATTACCAGATAAAATGCAAAGGTTGAGTTAAATTTAGATTTGGGGAAACTAATGTAATTTTTAATATAAATGAGGCACATATGTTATATAGGAAAATATTATTTGTTATCTATCTGAAATATTATAGCAAAATATTATTTGTTATCTATCTGAAATTAAAAATTAACTGAACAACTTAAATTTTTATTTGCTCTACTCATGAGACATGTAGTGAGAACACTACTCCCTGCAGGTAGTTTTCAAATGAAAAGAGTTGCCTGAGGTATGAATTGAGACACAAATGAATTCTGAATGAAAGAATTGGATTTGTAGATCCTAGAAAGGTTCTTTCATCAAAACTATCTGCCTAACAATATTGAATCCTAAAACCCCACATGAAGAGTTAAAATTCTTTGGACTATACATTATAATATTTTGCCTGTAAAAAGCATAAAGTTATTTATATAATCAATTATTCATAGAATAAACAAATATGTGAGGATTCTAAGGAGACAGGCAGACTCGACATTCTGCTTCTGTTTACTTTATGTTCCCTCATGTACTTCAGAATCTTCCACCAGGATATTTTATAAACTAGTTGTAATTTTTTTCTTTATAATATTTCATCTGTTTTAGACTGTAAATCAAAATCTATTAGTAGATTCTGAGTCAACGTAATGGTTGAGGATAAGCAGTGTTCTTCCTTTAATGAAATACATTGCCAAATATAATCATAAATAATACAGGTGCATATAAATAGCATTCTACAGTGTCTCTGGGCTCTTGCCAAAATAGTCTGAAAAACATTGCCTTGAAAGAAATACAGAAGGATTTGGGGGCAAGACACGATTGCAAGAAGGACTTTACCTAACAAATGCAATCAGTGTAACCTGGCTTATTGTACCCTCAGTGAATCCCCAACAATAAAAAAATAAAAAGTAAAATAAAGAAATACAGAACAATTGGCAAATTTCACCACACAGCCCAAATCCAGCCTGCTGCTTGATTTTACAAATAAAATTTTATTGAAACACAGTCACCCCGATTCATTTATATATTATCTGTGGCAGCTTTAGTGAGGAGCTGTGTAATTGCAAGCTGAGAGTGTGCTTCCTGAGAAGCGGGCACCCTGTCCTTTTCCTAGGTGTACCTGTTGTGTTGCTTTCCTCTGCGTTCACAACCATTTACTGAAGGCTGGTCCGGAGCATATAGGGTCACAGTGAGCAGGGGCTCTGAGCGGCCAGAAAGCAAGAGCAGAAACACTGACCATCTGGCCATTCTCAAAGGGAAGTACAAGACCTACAGCTAGAATGGACAATGGTCCTACAATTTTGGCCTCTTTGTGTATTAAATAGAATCAGTATGTAACTATGGATACTTAAAATTAATAATCCATCATAGAAAATATTACTACCAGAGGAAACTCAGAGTGGAATTTGACAGACAAGACTGGAATTATGAATATTTGACTTACTTGGTATTTTAAATTCAGAAGGTTTATTAATATTTGTGAGTAACCATTTTCTCATCCCTAAATTGAGGATTATGTTATAGGGAGATAAAAAGTAAAGAACTCAATGCTCAGAGTGGCTTAGCTTCTGGGTGGCCCTGTCAGGGCCCAGGACTGGCCAGGTCTTGGGCCTGGCTTAACTAGGCTCCGGACATGGGCCGCTAAGTTACCTTGCTCAGGTACAGTTTCTTTTAGATGCCTGAGGGCTATCTACTTTAGCTGGAAAGAGAGAGAGTCTTACAGAGAGTAAAGCAGTCTTCTTAGAATAGATAGATCTTCGTCTTTAGCAGAGCTTGGTAATCTTCAGCAGAGAGAGATGCCATGCTGGCGTTCTGCAGGCAGGAGAGGAGACAGAGTCAGAGTAAGCGAGTCCGTGATAGAATGTGCATGTTCCTGACCGCCTCCTCCTCCAGTCTAATATACGGCTGAGATCACGCCTGTCAACACCACAGGTGTAGAGACTGCCAATTCACCACTGCTCTCATCTCGTGAGCTCTCCTGCTTGTTAGGAGAGCTAAATCCCTCGCCATGCCCTTTCCACCATGGTGTTCCATTATTGAGCTATACAGGTATTTCTAATAACTCTCACTCCTCCTAGCCATAGTCTATACAGGCTGCTACATAAAGTAAAAGTTGAATGCATGACGAAAGTTAAACATGGCAGCTCCGTGAACCGGGGTAGCTGGATGGTTCACTGGTTCACGCGAGGCAGGCCGTCCCTCCTGGACACACTGTCCTTGAGGTGCACCTGCTGCTTTGTTCCCCTCCCCCTACATGAAGGCGTCTTCACTCCCTTCTCTGGACCTGTCCCTGTGTCAATCCCATCCCCACTGGATTTACACACAGCTTTCCTTTGCATGGACTCCGCTAAAACTGGTGTTTTCACATTTGCCTTCTCTGCCAGTTGGATCAAGTCATGGGTGTTTATTTATTTATTTAAGTTAATAAAGTGGAGGGCAAAGGCACTCCTGGATGATGTATTAATATTTTGAATTCTAATATCCTCTTTTCATACTAATTAATTTTGAGGTAAGGATATTTTGCAAATCAAATCTTCAATTTTATGCTTTCACTCAGATCGCTGGAAATGACAAAAGATGTGAACTACATTTTAACGTGTTTAGAGAGAAGATGGTCCAGATTGGCCTGCCCGTTGTTTTCCACTAGGCACAGGGTAGACAGAGGTGAGGATGCCGAGGCAGGTGGCTTCCCCTCCTCTCACGGGAGAGCTGGAAGGGAAGGTGAGCCATGTCTCAGTGCCTTGTTGTTTGTTGAGTGACTTTACAGTTTAACACTTCTTTTTTTTTTTTTTTTTTTTTTTACTTCTGACTCCCTCGATGCTCATCTCAAAACAACCCAAAAGACCAAGAATAAAAAATGTTCTCATTTGTTAAAGAGATTCAGGTCAAAAATAGTTGGCAGTTACTCATCATTGTACAGCTAGGGATTTTAGCAATAATTGTGCACCAGTATTGTTTCATCAATTATAATGCTCTGCACTAATGCAAAATAATACTAACGGGGAAACGGTGGGGCTTGGAGATGGGAGAAGAAGGAGTTCAGGAGAACTCTGTATTTCCTGCACCATTTTTTTGTTGTAAATATAAAAATGGTCTTGCCAATAAAGTCTGTGAATTTTTTAAAGGCTAACATTAAAGATAACTGATCCTTCAGAGAACACAGAATAATAATGTCTGGTGAGAATGTGTGAGGCTGACAGAGAAGATGAAGATGGGCAGCCTGGAAAGGGCAGCGGGGGTTCATTACGAAAGCCCCGGAGGACCGCAGGGCGGTGGTTTTCACCCTTTTCATCTCACGGCATACTTGCACCTACAGTTAAACTTCTGTGGCCCTCTTAAATCATGTTCATTAAAACAAAGAGCAAAAAAAGAAATATACTTACTGTGCTCTGAACTTCTCTTGAACATGATTTAATGAATGGTCTTTAAAGCTTTTTGCAGCATACCTTGGATCCTTGCATGGCACAGCACAGTGCCACGGCACACAGATTGAAAATCACTAAGCTGGCACTTTATCCTAGGAGACGTGAAATTACACCTCCTGGGCCGGTGGCATGCTCAGAAGAAGTCCGTTCACTTGATTGCTTGCTTGCTTTCCGATTGTTTGAAGAACACTTGGGGAGACACATTGAAGGGATTCATGACTTAAGGTTAAGTCTTCATTCTTTTGAAGGACAGAGAGGTGCTACAGTAAGTAAAAGCAAGGTTGGTATCAAACCTCAAGAACTTTGACCAGAATAGTTGCATTAAGAGAGGAAAAAGGTATTTTCCACCTGAAGGGTGTGGGGAACATCCTGTTTTTTTTTTGTTGTTGTTTGTTTTTTAAGTTTCTCTTTATTATGTTGTGTATTTGTGTCTTGTAGAAGGCAACCCACCTGTCCCACCAGTGGTGTAAACTTACAGCCCGAGCTGGACCTCTGTCCTGCTTCCTGTGGATGGTCAAGAAGGACGAGCCACTTTCTCTTCTATCTCGGGCAGGGTGGGCACTGGGGAAGCAGCATCCAGTGTGTGCAGGTCTGGGTTAGATATTTTAAGTCGTGGTCACACATTCAGCAGAAATGGTGTCCCAGGCCCTATACGGAGAATGCCAAGATAAAAACTATGAACCCCTCAGTTCAGACACTGTCCGTATGGTTGAAACACACAAATGTCAGTGAGAAACTGCACTCCATTAATAAAGAAATGGACCAAGTAAAAACCTGAGGTGTTTTCCTTTTTCTTTTTTTCTTTTTTTTTTTTTTAAGAGACAGAGTCTCACTTTATTGAGTGCTGTAGCGTCACAGCTCACAGGAACCTCCAGCTCTTGGGCTACTCTCTTGCCTCGGCCTCTCGAGTAGCTGGGACTACAGGCGCCTGGCACAACGCCCAGCTATTTTTTTGTTGCAGTTTGGCTGGGGACGGGTTCGAACCCACTATCCTCGGTATATGGGGCCAGCGCCCTACTCACTGAGCCACAGGTGCCCCCATGTTTTTCTTTTTCTTGCCAACAAAAGCAAGGATTCGTAGAGTTGGGAGTTGTCCAAGGTGAGGGAAAGCCTTCAGGAAAGAATAGCATGGAAAGATGCAGAGACATACCTGTGACACGGCGTGTCTGGATGGCCTTGAAGTTGAAGATCAGGCCAGATCCCAGTCACTGTGGACCCTGAACAGGAAACTCAGGCCTTGACTTAAGGACTATGGAACCACTGCTCAAAAATGGGTAGAGCAGGACTGAAGAGGAGACCTTAGCAAGAATAAGGAAGATAGTAGCTGCCCTCAGAGCCACTGGGAAGAGCAGGAAGCTGCGGGGGTCTTCTAGAGTCAGCCTTCCAAACAGGAAAAGAAACTAGGGGTTGAGGTGTGATTTCTTAGGCCATAGCCTTTGGTGCTTGGGTGAAGAAGGGACAACTTTGCCTGTCCTCGTGGCCTGTGGATGTATTTCTTATAACACATGTAACTTTGGGAGTCAGAGGATTTTTAATTCCTCACTTGTCTACTTGCTAATTATATAACCTAGATCAAATGACTGATCTTAAAAATTTTTTTTATCTGTAAAGTTTATTTAGTAACACCTAACTTTTAAATTGCAAATTAAATAAAGAATTGAATGAGAAAAAAAGGATGAAAATGTCTCACTCCGAATAGTTTCTAAATCACTCTTAGTTACCCACCTTCTCATCACGAAGAATGTTTCATTTCTGTGAAATCAGCATTGTCAAGAACAGTGGCCTGCTGATAGACTAGGTGTCAAATGTTTGTTTGGAGAGTGAATGAATGAATGAATTTAAGGGAGACCTTGGAAGAATTGAGCTGCACAAAGTGACTTTCGTGTTCCCCAGTCTGTGTCCTTCTCATGACGTTCCATCCAAGGTTTGAATTCCTCTGATGTTCACTTATTTCACACTGTCACTTCATTAGCTCTGTATCTGTTTGGGAGGAAATCTGGCAAAGTTGATTTCTCTAGACAACCAGTTTGTACTTTTTGTCCTTGGATTGCAATTAGTGAGATTGTTTATCTACTTCCCCGTTATGGTTTGACAAGGCCCACACGAGTGCATTTTCCAGTAAGTACCTAGTGTGAGTGTGTTGTCTTACTGGGAGAACA
Source organism: Loris lydekkerianus (assembly GCA_963574355.1). Taxonomy (NCBI): domain Eukaryota; kingdom Metazoa; phylum Chordata; class Mammalia; order Primates; family Lorisidae; genus Loris; species Loris lydekkerianus. The sequence continues at coordinate 11,730 of CAUYPK010164457.1, read as the reverse complement.
ATGTTAACCTACTTCCCCATTATGGTTGCACGAGGCCCACTCGAGTGCATTTTCCAGTAAGTGCCTAGTGTGAGTGTGTTGTCTTACTGGGAGAACAATGTTAACCTACTTCCCCGTTATGGTTGCACGAGGCCCACTCGAGTGCATTTTCCAGTAAGTACCTAGTGTGAGTGTGTTGTCTTACTGGGAGAGCAATGTTATTATAGTGCTTTATAAATGGCTGTACATGTGGTTCAATTAAGATTTACAAATTAGGTTTAATTAAGGTTTATAAGCAGTGAGGTGAACTCCTGGCTGTGTTCATGCTGCTGATCCTTCTTTCTTTTCTTACATAGTCTTAATTGTGATCAGAAAAAAATCAAGTGAGTACCAGAATTGGAAAATAAATTGTCTTTTCTGGGCATCTGTTTCCACTGGCTGTAACTATGTTCCCTCTGTAAATGAGAACTCCATGCAGGTTAAAAAATGTACTGCATCTAATAAGTAGCAAGGAAACATTCAGTTTCTCCAGAGAAAGCACACGAACAGTAGAATCAAATAACTCCCATCATCTGTGTGACTTTGGGTCAGTTACTCACCCTCTCTGATCCTCAATTTCTTCATCAGAGAGAGAGATAATGCCATCTTTTTCATGCATTGATACACAAAAGTGTTAGATAAAATAACTCTGGTAAAGTATCTAGCACATAAATTTAATAAATGATAGCTGTTAGATACATAAATGAAAAGGAATAAGGCAGCTGGAAGGGTGACCAATATTTGACAGGATATAATTATTATAACCCAGAGTGTCAAAGTCCAAGCTTCTCTTTCTAGTCAAACCCAACAAGTATATAGTGAATCCTGTCAGACTGGAGAGTGGGAAAATCAAGGGAAATAAGATAAAAAATCACCACTCTGTCCAGAAGGAGGCTAAGGTCAGATGTGGGAAACACATGTGGGTGAAATCTACCATAGAGCCAGGTGCCAGTTTCAGTGATGGCAGAAAGGAGGCAGCAAATCTTTTCATGTGTGTGAATGAGCTCTTGTTCACTTGCTATTTCTCTTTGAATGCTGCTTAATCGCTTCTTCTTTGTGGAATTCTTGCTTCCTGGCTCCATTCCTAGACCAGAGACACTTGTTTTTATTTATTTATTTTTTTTTTTAATTATCAATTATGGCTGGTTCTGGGACTATGCTTACCTGCCTGGTCCATTTATCCATTTGAGAGCATCTCTGTAAGATGGAAAACCTTCTGTATACTTTCTTGAGCTATGAAATATCATATAGAGGCAGAATAATAGTGAAAAGTGACCTCTGAGAGCATCAGACAACATTGGCCATCTAACTCCCAAAGTGCTCCCAAAATGACAAAGCAACTCCCCACAGCATTGGCCATCTAACTCCCAAAGTGCTCCCAAAATGACAAAGGAACTCCCCACATGCCAAGTCCATACAGAGACAGAGTCTGGGAAAAGGAGACTTAGAGTACAGAGACCGGGGGCCACTTGTCTCTGTACATGTGACCACACAATTAAAAAGTTTGAAATAATTAGGTTGCTATTTGAGTGACAGCAATCAAATAAGAATCCCATAATAGGTATATTTAATTAAATTTTGCTGGGTCATTAGTTCACTGGCTTTCTTCATAATCAGAAAATAAAATTGTGGCACTGACTCTTTTTTATCAATACTGTCAGGGGAAATTCTGTATGTTCAACTTACCAGCAAAAGTAAGATGGAGTTGGTTGGGAATCAATTATGGCTGGTTCTGGGACTATGCTTACCGGCCTGGTCCATTTATCCATTTGAGAGCATCTCTGTAAGATGGAAAACCTTCTGTATACTTTCTTGAGCTTCCATCTTACAGAGATGCTCTCAAATGGATAATGGACCAGGCAGGTAAGCATAGTCCCAGAACCAGCCATAATTGATTCCCAACCAACTCCATCTGGTTCCAGGCTCTTCCTACTAATCCTGCCAATTTCTGCTTTCAAAATACACCACACCATATATGAATGTGACTCTGGAGTTCTGGCAAAGATCTCATAGTCCCAGTATTTGAATAATATTATTGGTAATTAAGCATGTCTATAGAAAATCTCCTTTGGTATGTTGATAACTTAAAAAGGAGGAAGTTATAGCAATGATTTACATCTGTTTGGGGCTTAAATAAATAAGGAGAGAGGGATTTTGGCTGACATTTGGTCTATTCTTAAAGTTATACCAGGCTTGGTGCCCATAGCTCGGTGGTTAGGGTGCCAACCACACACAAGGCTGGCGGGTTTGAACCCGACCCAGACAAGCTGGACAACAATGACAACTGCAACAGAAAAATAGCCGGGCGTTGTGGCGGGCTCCTGTAGTCCCAGCTACTTGGGAGGCTGAGGCAAGAGAATTATGTAAGCCTAAGAGTTTGAGGTTGCTGTGAGCTGGGATACCACAGCACCCTACCAAGGGTGACATAGTGAGACGCTGTCTCAAAAAATAAATAAATAAATAAAAATAAATAAATAAAGTAAAGTTACACCATAGATGTACCTAGTCATCTAAAACTCAATAGGAAAGGACAGCGATGTGTGTGTGAAACGTCACTGAATGATAACATTTTCATTCTCATTGATGCTCTAGATGACACTGGTAATAAAGAAGAGAATTGGGTCGGGAGGTGAGGGATAAAAAATTACCCACTGGGTCTGAGGTGCACTATTTTGGTGACAGGTGCACTGGAAGGCATGACTTCAGCATTATACAATTAATACACGTAACAAAAAACACTTGTACCGCCTAAGTCTACTGGGGGGAAAGGATACCAAAATAAGGGAGTAGAACTGTTTTGAGGGAAATGACATAGATGTGAGTTGGCCTAACTTAGAATCTCATAGTCTAAAAACTAGAGACACGGCCTCAGGTCTCATTGCCTCCCTCTCTGAGTCTTTACTTCCCTACCTTAAAAGTAGATGTGGAGATATCGCTCCCTGTCCCACCTCCCTCTAAGAATCAGCAACAAAATCTAGAGAGATGGTGAATGTAGCATTATGAAGGATGGGGAAATGCTTGGTACATTGTATATGGCTACATAAATGTAAGGAGTTATTATTATGTTGATTATCGTTGGTGACAGGCAGGGACAAATGTGCTAATTATACTCATAAAATGAAGACGCAAATGCTTGACTCTGGACTTTCAAGAGAGGCTCATTCTTTTCCTAAAAAGAGTAATTATAAGCACAAAATATTCCTTTTTATTAGTACTGCAATAACCGTTCCATGTAATATTAATACCAACCATAAAATCTAAGCCACTTCTACATTATTTTCAGGGAGAAAATAACACGGGAGCTAAAAACTTGAGTGAGCAGGAACTTGTCTCTTTTAATGATATCTGTAGAAAAAGCAATGTGTGTTTTAATAAATCTGTATCTCACTCTGACACCCCTATATTGTTGCACTTTTTTCTAATCATATATTGCTCAGCGTGGTTGGTCAGCACCATTTGTGACCTCCGGGGACCATGATGAGCCCTGTAGCTGGTTTTCTCTATTAGCCAACTGAAATGTTTTCTCCAAATTGTTCCAGACCTGTCCATTGGGATTTATCACCACATCTGGCTGGAATCCTTGGATAAATTTTAATGGATATGATAAGGTTCCCTCCCAGAGTCCTGTTTAATTTGGGGTGCACGTGCACATGGTGAAGGTACTGCCTGGAAAAACCATGACAATTCCTCTTTTCTACATCATCTGGACTCAAGCTGAGCCTGTGCAGCTGGGAGATCACATAAGGAAACATATCTGCCTTGCTTTCTGGTGAACATTTCTGATAGCCATGTTGGCACCATACCTTTCAGTCCATCCCAGTCCCAGAGGGAGAGTTGAATACATGCCTTATAACATTCAGGTGTCAAGAAGGACATAGTGAGAGATGTCTTAGGTTTTGTCAAAATAGCTACTGATTTCACTGGTGAACCTATAGTTTCCTATTATTATTGTGGTCACAGATTACTATAAAATTAGTGACTTAAAATAACACCGATTTATTACCTTTCAGTTGTGAAGTCCACTTTCTGAAATGAGTCTTGCTTGATCTTAACAGGGCTGAAATCTAGATGAGGACAGGGCTCTGTTCTTTCCACAGCCTTTAGGGAAGAATCTAGGTCCTTTCCTTTTCTAGATTCTTGGGGATGCCTGCATTTTTTGGTACATGACTTTCTTCTCGACAATCAAAGCCAGGAGTGTAGCATTACTCAAATCTCTCTCTGATATTGACTCTAGCTCTCAAGCCCCTTCTTCTACTTACAAATACCCTTGTGGGTACACTGGACCCACGTAGACATTCCAAGATGTCCTCATCCTCAAGGTCACCTGATTACTAGCCAAAATTACCATAATTACATCTGCAACCCTAATGTCCCCTCTCTATGTAATATGTCATATTCACGAATTCCTGAGTTTGTGATGTGGACATCTTTGGGCCCAATATTTTATCACAGTGAGATGAGTTAACTTATAAGACAACTAGTTCACATTCCTAGAAATTGTACAGTGATAGTTAATAAGGTGTTATTCACACCATCCTCGTAAAGGGAAAATCACTAACAAGATACAACATGTAAGACAAAAGGAAGAGTCACAATAGTCACAAAAGTTTTCAGAAAATAGAACTTGAAAAAACAATAGACTGGTTAACCAGTCTAGGGATTCCATTTTGTATCATGTATTTATTAGAATAGCCAAATAATTAGTGATATTGATTACCAAAATAAAAGAAAAGCAAAATAGAAGTTTATTTCCCGCTGTCATATTGCCCGTGTCTAGTATTCACATTGCCAGTGTCTTCTAGGCTTTATCTTGTACTTTTGTCTCTGACTTCCCTGACGAGCTCCTTCACTGGATGGGCCAGTGGAGGGGAAGGAACCTTGGAGGAGACACCTTCACTGTCTTGAAAGCCTCAGCATATAGAATTTGTTCTTACTGGATTGAGTAGGTTAACAGGTGCATGGCACACAAAACTGCCCCAAAGGATGTGAGACGAAGTTCAGCCAGACCTCATCATTTTCCTATGGTAGAAAAAGAGAAAGAGGGTTTTGTCAGAAGTCTTCACTCTACCAATTACCCTCCCTCCACCCATCCTACAGTGCATCTTACAAGGGTACATGTGAAACTTATTAAATGTAGAACATAAATGTCTTAACACAATAACTAAGAAAAAGCCAGGAAGGCTATGTTAACCAATATGATGAAAATTTGGTCTATAAAACCAGTGTATGGTGAAAAAAGAAAAAGAAAAAGAATTAAAATAGGTAATTAGCAAATAGAAAAAAAAAAAAAAAAAAAAAAAAGAAGTCTCTGCTCTAAATAAGCAAACTGAACTGAATACCATGGCTCCATTTTCAGCATTCTCTTTCCTGCCTTCTCAGGTGGTTTTTCCTGTTACACATGTTTTCTTACTTGGCTATCACAACAAATGTATGTTATTGCCACTTTTGCATTTGTTTTTGTTTTGTTTTGTTTTGTTTTGTTTTTGTACAGACAGAGTCTCACTTTACCGCCCTCGATGGAGTGCCGTGATGTCACAGGACTCACAGCAACCTCCAGCTCTTGGGCTTCTGTGATTCTCCTGCCTCAGCCTCCAGAGCAGCTGGGACTACAGGCGCCTGCCACAACGCCCAGCTATTTTTTGGTTATAGTTCGGCTGGGGCTGGGTTTGAACCCGCCACCCTTGGTATATGGGGCTGGCGCCCTACTCACTGAGCCACAGGCACCAAGTTTAACAGGATGGGGAAACCTTGGCCCACATCCACCTTGTTAAAAAATATATATACAGGAAGATATTAGGGGAATGTTAAAGGACTCAAACATGTAAAGGACCTTGCCTAAACCACAAGCAGAGAAAGAAAGATGATTGCTACTGAAGCCTGACCATATTTCCTTCATCTTTTTCTTAGAGAAGTTAAAAAAAAAAAAGAAGAAGAAGAAGAAGAAGAAGATGAAGAAGGAAGAAATTAAGGAAGGGAGGGAGGATTCAGAGTTTGCTATTTATCTCTGTCTTCAGCTTTAAAGCCAGCACGATGCAACCTACGTGGAGGAGGATACTGGCTACCCTGGTACAGGGTATACTGCATATGAAAATGTCTAGTCCTTTCACAGTAAATGGTTTAAGTCCTAAACAGAGGATGCTATTAACACCAACAATATTTATATTGTTTTGCTAAAATAGTAATCCATTCTTTACAGTCTGCTTTTTGAAGGAACGGAAATTAAATTTGAAAGATTAATGGGATTTAGCTAAATATTTTTTTTTTTTTTTTGTCATGAGATAAACTAAGTTTTATCTGTGACTTTGCTGCTTATATTTCTTAATAGATATTTTTGTTGTTGCTTAGACGATGAGATAACAAATCAATGCAGCATTAATATCAGGCGCAGGATATTTCTTTCACAACCATCTTCTTAGTGAAATGAAAGATTGAGAACCGGCTCCTAACATGATCCTTTAAGCTCTGGACATGAAAACATAAATTTCTATATCCATGTATGTCATAATTTATAAATAAACGTCTTGCTAATGCCATCTCCAAGTGTAAATAATATGAATATTATAATATGTGATGACTTCAGAAACAAATAAAATCACCCATCTAAAAGAACCTCCAACTGAATTTAATTTTCAGCTCACAGAATCACAGACATAAGGTTTGTGAATCTACCCTTTTACAAACTATCATTTGGGGTAAGAATATTTTGTTACGTACTTGTCAAGTGGTTGTACAGTCTCTCCCTTAAAGACACAGCTTGCTATTTCACGGGGAATCGCTTTCATCTCAGGATAGTTCCGAATATCGAAACCTATCAATTAATTGCTTAATTGATTAGTTAATACAAAGTGAATTATCTGATGTGTCTTGCCACTTGCTGATTATAAATATGCAAAGAACAATTGCCTAGTCTATAAACTAGGCACTGCATACCATCTCATTTAATCTACAAGATTAGATTTTATTTTAGCCCATTTTAATGTTGAAAAAACAATGTTTGGAAAGATAAAAATTTTTGTTTATATCTCCACAGCTACTTGGGTATTGAGAGGAGGAGACAGAACCTTAACCATTATGTTATTTTAACTTATAAAATAAATGTTGAAAACGGTTCTTGAGAATCATAAAGTGGAGAGTAGGACATTTAAAAAATGAGTTAGTGAGGAAGGTAGCAAGTGCGATAACTGATGTGAGTTCATCCTGTGACGGGAGCGTGGGAGCAGCACTTATTAACATTTACGCTCTCTTATTTTTCTCAAATTTATCATCTTGTACAAAATAAATATTAACATTAATTGCCTGAAGCCAGATAAAATGCTGTACACTCTTTAAGAACAAACCTACATCTCCCTAGACTTGGAGTTTTAGATGCTCACAGGCATGTCAGCTTCGGTCTTCAATCGGAAGCTAGACAGTTATAAAGTGTCTTCCCACCAATTCTCTTTTACATGTGTTGGTCCAGATTCAAGTGCCTCCTTCTAGGATTTTTTTTTCCAGTCTTCTTTCCTTCATTAATTTCACCCTCCCATGCTGACCTAAATAAAATAATTCTAGAAAGCCCCTGGTCAACCAGAGACATGCTGCGAGTTCACTGAAGAGAGCTGCCCAGGTGTTCTCAGAGGCAGCACGGCCTCATGTTTGCTGGGCATGGACTCTGGGGTCAAACGGCATCTTGGACCTTTCTCGTTACCCTTGTCATCTTCAGCAAGGGACGTGACCTCATTAATCCTCATGTACTTTCTCCTTTTTAGAGTAAGCCTTATACTATCTTCCTCCAATGGTTTTTTTGAGGATTATATAAAATAATCTACTGAAAGTGTTTAACATAGTGCCCTGCACACAGGTCTGGCTTCCGTATATATTAATCGAGGGAGTTCATTATCTAGTAAATGTTGACTATTTGTGATCTTTTGTCTATTTCAGAAATGAAAAATGAAGGGTAGACTGTTTCCCCAGACAGATCAAATTTCCTGTAGGAGTCACAAGAAACCACTCACCATGTGGCTCCGGGGGATGATTTCTCTCTAATGATCCCTTGAACAGTCTACTAACATAGGGCATAGGTGGTCACATCCTACTTTCATGATGAAAATTCATATGGAAAACTAAAGACAGAATTTCTGGAAATTTCTACTGATTTTCCAAGGGTAAATGAGAAATAAAATGGAAGCATTAAATTAGATTAATGGCATCTTCTTGACCAACAAAACTTTTCTTATTTTGCAGGCTTAAACAAAATTTAAACAATAAATTTTACTATCACCAATTCATGAAGATGATTTTATTAATTAATATTCAAAGCATTTAATTCATTTAATAAAAGTCAGCCCCATTACATTTCAATGTTAGCTAAAATTAATGACAATACTATGAAAATTAATGCTTTTCCATTATCCATGATGACATCATCAGCGTTGATGAGCTGTTTGCTGCTTCTCAGCTGCCAGCAGTTAAAGGAAGTTGATTTTGAAAAGAAAAGAAAAAGCCTAGATTATTTTCAGGCCAGTAGGACCCTTTGCATTTAGAGAATATTTTCCGTAATCATTCAGCAAACATTAGAAGTCACCAATATTCCAAAAGCCCCAGACATATTTAGACAACTACAGTGAAATAGTTGATATAATGAAGCAAATTTGTCTTCCTAAACTTTGTTTTCTACTGAAACATCATTTCTAACTCTTGAGAGGAGTTGGGAATAAGAGGAATTTGTCTTTATGTCTTTTTTTTTTTTTTTTTTTTTTTTTAGAAAACTTAAAATGGTAAATTGGAGAATAAAAAAAGAAATAAGTAGAGAAAATTAGTTTTTTGTATACTAATTATTTAATATCCATCAAAGACACAAAAACACAAAATGAACTCCCTCGATTAATATATACGGAAACCAGACCTCAAGTCCTCAATGTTATGTAGCTACCAAGAGCAGGAGCCTGGCCTCTTAAGTGTGACTTTTGCCTAGAGGATCCCAGCTCACCACCCTCCTCAGCCAGGACTCGGCAGGAGCCCTCCTCCCTGAGAGGCCAATGCAGCTGGAATAATGTGAAATAAGGAAAATATTCAGGAGATGAGGCAAGGAATGAAAGAGAAGGTTGGGAAGGCTACACAGGGCATGGTGGACACTGCCCCAGATGGGAAGCTGTTGGTATTCTAAGATATGGCTTATCCCTTTATTTGTTTATAGATCATTCTGGTTGTGTTTAACAGATCCTGATGTCAGTGATCCAGAGCAGAAAGAAAAATTGGTGATGCAGGAAGAGAGGGCAGAGCTGTCAGGCAAGGTCAGGGTCTGGGCATTGGCAGAAGTTTCAGACAGGGGTTCTGAAGGTCCCTTCCCAGCCTCAGAAGGGAAAGAACAGCGTGAGGGTCCCAGAAGCCTTCCATGACCAAAGGAAGTGGAGAGGTTTGGTAGAGGTGATATTCTGAGGGCCTCTGTCTCCCCCAGGGAGGTGACTCACAGAGAGTAAAGCTGGCAGAAGGGACACAAGGGACTGCAAGAGAGGGCAAGGTACTGAGTAGCTTTCTAGGAGTCACACAAGAAGCAGGAACTGGACCATTAACACGAAGAAACAGAGGTGTCCTTAATGATCAGGAATGGGAGACAGACCTGCCAGCAGCTGGTCTAGTTTTGGGGGGGCTCATTCAGTCCTGCTCATGCAGGGATAAAGGAGAGGTGCTGGGGTGCACTGGGTTGAGATCATACCCGACAAACTAAGAAAGAAAGCGATGAGTCTGGTTCTTTGTTTCCACTCCATATGGACCTTAAATAGGCATTTCCAGGGCTGTAGGCATGAAAAGTGAAATTCATGAATGAGACATTCAAAGGTCCATGGTTTTAACTGGGCTTCCCACTGCCCAAGTCAACTATTTCCCTTTAATTTTAGACCATAGATTTCATTGTCTTCATAAGGTCTGAAGCACAGTAGGGATTCCACTTAGCATTTTACAATTTCTTCCTGGATCCATTAAATAATTTGCGATATATATTTTTTAAAACCTTGACCCTTCCTTCTTCCTGAATTGGTAAATTAGCCTTTTTTATTGATGGTTCCTTTAGCTCTAATTTTGTTACATGGTGATTATGTGGGCTTTATAAGGAAAATGAAACAGGGAATTCCTGTCATGCCATTATATTTTAAAATCCAAGTAATAGCTGTACTTTATTAGCATTAATAATCAGTAGACCTCTTAACTTTGGCTGTGGTAAAGAAATCCCTTGTAATGATTTTGTGGGGGCAGCTTTACATCCCTGTCATATTAACACGAGAAACAGAATGAACATGAAGCTGAGTGATGCAGGCATTGTTCACTGAAAAATAGACGAAAAAGGAAAAAAAATCAGAAACTCTAACCAAGGTTCTTAGTTCAATACTCCAGATCCTTCATATTACAAATAAATGTCTTTGTTAATTAAAAATACACTCCCTAAGGTAGGGTCATGTCCTATGCTTAGAATTGCAAAATTTTAAAGTAGGAAGAATTTTGGAAATTATCTCACAACCTTAGGGACTAAGTAGATATTGTAATGGAGAAGTGAGGATTCCAGGACAGGAGAGTGGCCAGCTAGAAAACACAAAACTAGTCAATAGGAAATGACGCCTACTAATGTCCAGGCTAAGAAGGGCGGCCGGGTAATTACTGGCTGATCCTCTTCCTTGTCAAGACAGCTTTTAGAAATTGCGTTTATGAATGTTTGCTCAATGGTTTACTTTGATAATATTTGGTATTCGAATTCTAACACAAAACATACACACAAACATTGACACACACATATGCATACAACTGACAAGACTAAATAACACACACAGGCCCTTGGGCTACGTACCCATTTGCAACTAATTTTGTCCATTTTAGAATAATCTGTGACCTAAAGAAATGTAATGACCCTGATGTATCCAACACATTTCTAACAAATTAGTGACAAAGTCAATTAAATTTTAGGGGTTTCCTTCGTCTTTAACGTAGGGCTATGTTCTGTGCTAGAGAAATTATCCCAATATCACTCTTAAGTGTCCAAGACATTCTGTTCAATTATTCTACCTCAACTTATTTTCCCCCAATTTAGTAACGGAGTCAGATAGAATCTATGTGACTTTAGAAGGTAGCCTGGTACTCCTAATCTCATATAGTTAGGAAAATAAAATGTAATAATCAAAAATCAAGTCCTGGGCATGTACTCCTCACACAGGAAGTCAGGCCGTGACAACTGGGGCCATAAGCTCTGTGTGCATAGGGAAGCCTCGGCCAGTGGGCATCTGTGCACACAAGGAACAACTCCGTGGGCTTCAGCTTTCCTGTCCCTACTCAGTGAGTGTCCTCCCAGAAGGCAGATAACTCTCTGGGGCCTCCAACTGTGTCCAGCCTATGGTGACTCAGACATTCAGTCAGCTTGACTTTTAAAGCTCAGTGCCAGATAATTCCCTGCCCCAGCAAATCCATCTCATCTTTGAACTTAACAATCATAAGCCACATTCCTGGTTTGGAGAAAAGCAAAATATAAATATTGTTTAAATTCTATGACAGAAATATATAGGAGATAAGGAGATATATGTGTGAATGCAGAGGGTGCCAACAAGTGTGGATGCATATTAAAAAAGGAAAAATCTGTATTAAAATTGTAATACTTGATGATAACAAAGGATGAACATGAGTCATGTTTGAAAAGCTCTTTTCACTGCAGAAGTCATGGAAAAAGCCCAAGTGCCCATCAATTCACAAATG
>CAUYPK010164455.1:0-37513 GCA_963574355.1 Loris lydekkerianus | reverse complement strand
ACCTGCAGTGCATCTTACAAGGGTATATGTGAAACTTAGTAAATGTGGAATGTAAATGTCTAAGCACAATAACTAAGAAAATGCCAGGAAGGCTATGTTAACCAGTGTGATGACAATGTGTCAAACGGTCTATGAAACTAGTGTATGGTGCCCCATGATCGCATTAATGTACACAGCGATGATTTAATAAAAAAATTAAAAAAAAAAGTACAGTTGTCCCTAAGTATCCATGGAGGACTGCTTCTACAACCCTCTTCAGATAGCAAAATCCATAGACGATCAAGTCCCTGATATAAAATGGTGTAGTAATTACATATAATCTACATGGATCTCCCACTCCCATATATTTTAAATCACTTCTAGATTACTCACAATACCTAATATAATGTAAATAGTTATTATACTTTATTTTTATTTGTATTACCTTTTTATTGTGTTGCCTTTTATATTTATTCATCTTTCAAATATCTTTGATCCTTGCTTGGTTGAATTATCGAATGTGGGACACACAGATTTAGGGGGTCAGCTGTACTCAGTAAACATTAATTGAATGAATTGTTTAGCTGGCATAGCAGGAGAAATGTCTTGTGTAACCCTGAAAGGTTTGAAATGCTCAGAAATGATGAGGACCCTATTTTCCCCTTGAAGTGAAAACTTATCCCATCCTTTCCCATTTCATCATATCTCAGATAAAATAACCAAAGGGACATGAAAATGAGGGCCAAAAGCATCAGAATCATTAAACAATTGAAGGTTATGATCCGTCTTTATGAATATGAAAGACACACCAGTAAATACAGTACAGATGGGATCAGACTAAACACAAGAGCCCCATCATAATTTGGTTCTGTTGTCCATTTAAAGACATCTTTATACTTAGCTACCCAGAGATTTTAACTGCTCTCACCCTTGTGTAAAAGTCAACATTATAATATCAATTCATCTTGTATTCTTGTCTCTTAGATTTCTACCCATTAATACTCATGTTAATTTTAAAGTTATATTATAAGGTCTAAGCTGTGCCAAAATGCTATCAACCTCGCACATTCTCAGCTGAAAGCTAACACTTGACCAAAAAAAAAAAAAAAAAAACTCCTTTACTAGATCAGGGATAACACAACAAGTCAATCAAAATTCATTAATATGAAAGGGAAATTGTAGCTATCAATAGTAGTAGTAGAATAATTAAGATGGGCTAATAGAAAAAAATGAAAAGTAAAAACAAACAGAAAATTTCCATTTTAAAACTTTTTATAAGCTCAGAGAGAACAATGCTAAAAAATTCAGAAACTTTAACAAATGTTTACCATAGTGAATAATGACTATAAGTTTCAAGTGCATTTATAAGATGTTACCGACAATTTAAAAGTAAAATATAAAGAAAGAAAAGAAAATGAATAAAACTTTTTAATGTTAAAATTTATTCCCATGGACTTGTGGTAGAAAGAGAATATGTATAATCATTGTGACTAAAAGTTAAAAAGTATTTATCAAGTGCTTTTTTAAGCAGAGGTGACTTATGCTCTGAGTTATGATGGAATAACAGGGACTAAATGTATATACCTTTCTGAAACGATAGGGAAAAAACAGACAAAAGAAAGGAAATAGCAATTTTTAGATACTGGACAATAGTTAAATAACTACAGTGATCCCTAAGAATAAAATATCAAAGTAAAAAAGCCTCAAGATTATCCCAGCTTATTGCCTAGTGAAAGCTTGCAGCATAAAACAGAGAAACACAAACAGGACCTAGCAGTTTCCCTGAGTTGAGGAGCCAAAGGTCAGAGTTCAAGAAGGTCAAGAATGCTTAAATTTATGAGGCAGATTACTGAAGAGAAGGGAGCTAATATCATAGATCACCAGAGGGTGTCCTGGAGACTTTGAGTACTAATCTGTGCGTACGTATAAAGTAATTCCTGAAATTAGGAAAGAAACACCAGGAAGGTGCATCATTAGAGCTCAGTAAAGAGAGGGAACAGCCACATGGAAAGATCTCTTGACACACAGTACTAAGTAGAGTAGCAGTAATAAAAATTCTTCCATCAAAGAGAAGTCTAGCACCTAGTGGCTTTCCTGGTGAATTCCACCAAACATTTAAAGAATAACTAATACTAATACTACTCAAACTATTCAAAAAATTAAGAAGGAAGAAATACTTCAAAATTCATTTTATAATGCCAATATTACCCTGATATCAAAGCCATGAACGGAGGCAACAACAACAAAAAAAAAACTATGGGCTATTATCTTGGATGAACATAAATGTAAAAATCCTCACCACAGTCCTAGCATATCAAATTCAACAACACATTAAAAAGATCACTCATCATAATCAAGTGGTTCATCTCAGAGATGCAAGGATGTTCAATATACACAAATCAGTAAGCGTGATATATCATATCAACAGAATGAAGGACAAAAACCATATGATCATTTCAATTGAAGCCAAAAAGCATTTGTGAAAATTTAACAACCCTTCATGATAAAAACCCTCAAAAAACTGAATATAAGAGAAATAGACATCATCATAACAAAAGCCATACACAGTAAATCCACAGCTAATATGCTAACTGATAAAAATCTGATAGCCTTTCCTTTAAGATCTAGAACAAGACAAGGGTGCCTACTTTCACTAATGTTATTCAACATAGTTCATCACATGTATCACATAAATACATACAGCTATTTGAATATTTAAAACTTAACAAAAAAATTTGGAATGCTCTACCTCCCAACAACCAGAGAAGTACCCATTCTGTTCAAGACCACAAATATTTTCTAAGACTATATTCTGGGTCATAAAATGATTCTCCATACATGTAAAATATTATTGAACTTATACAGGTTAAGCACAATGGAGTTAAATTAACATTGAGCTATAAAAAGAAATCTAAAATTTTCCTAAATATTTAGAAATTTAGCACTTAATTTCCAACTAAACCATTGAGCAAAGAAAATACCATAAGATAAATTAGAAAATATTGTGAATTGAGTGAAAAGGAACACACAACATCAAAATCTACGGGATCAAGTTAAAGCAATGCTTAGAAATTTTCAGTATTTTAAGGCTTATATTAGACAAGATGAATAGATTAAAATCAATAACTGAGGCTTATGCATTATAAGTTAAAATAATAGCAAATTAACTCAATGCAAGCAGAGAGAAAAAAATACAGATTAAGCAGAAATCAATAAAATTGCAAAGGTAAAAGCAACACAGAAAAGCCATTAAATCAAACATTATTTTATTTTTTTTTTTGTTAAGAAAACAAAATTTCTCTTCAATACCCATTTTTAAGCAATTAAATATTTTCTCCCAAGCCACAGACTAGGAGAAAATATTGGCAAATATGTTACTGATAAAGAATTGAAAATCAGAATATATAAAAGAGCTCATACAACTCAATAGTAAGAAGCCACACATGCCAACAGAAAAAAAAAAAAAAAAATTAGACAAAATATTTGAACAGATGCCACACTGAGAAAGATTTACTGATGGCAAGAAGTAAACACATAAAATGATGTTCAACATCATTAATTATCAGTGAAGTGCAAATTAAAACCACAATCTGATACCATAAAACATGCACCCGGATCTCTAGAATAAAAAGACTGAATATAACAAATATGAAGATGTGAAGCAAATGGAACTCTGCCACTGCAAGTGATAATATAAAACAGTACAACCATTTTGTAAATTAATCTGGTAGATGCTTACAAACTTATACATACAACTACCCTGTGAAATAGCATTTCCAGTTCTAGACAAATTAATGTCTATTTCTGCACAAAGATTTGTTCATACATAAATGCCCAGGAAAGACTTTGTTTGGGATGCTTTGTTAAAAATTAGAAGCTGGAAACAACCCTAATGATAACCAATAAGTGAATAAATAAATTGTGGAATATTCATACAATAGACAACTTACCGTATATACTCGAGTATAAGCCGAGTTTTTTTGGCACAAAATTTGTGCCGAAAAACCGGAACTCAGCACAAATTTTGTGCCGGAAAAAACTCGGCTTATACTCGAGTATATACAGTACTTGTGATTTTTTTAAAAGAAAAAACTGATAGATACAATAACATGAATGATTCTCAAAACAAATATGCTAAGTGAAAGAAGCCAGATCCTCTTCTTCCATAAAAGTCTACATAATGTATGATTCCATTTATGTAAATTCTGGGAAATGTAAATTAATATAAAATGACAGCAGATCAGTGATTAGGGATGTGGGTATTGAACAAGTTGGACTACAAAAGAATATTAGAAAACTTTAGGAGTGCATGGAATTGTGTATTTTAACTATGGTGATGAGTACCATCTGTTGAAATTTACCAAATTTCAATATATGCAGTTTATTGGGTATCAAAGATACTTCAATAATACTGTTAAAATAGTACATAAGGAACCAAAATTAATAAAGCCTAGTTTTTTCACAAGTTTGAAATTATTCTTAGGTAAATTCAAGGAGAAAGAGAATAAAGCTGTAAGAGTATGGCAGAGTTATACCTCTGCGGCTGACACTGCTTCCTTTGGGATGTCGATGTTAGTTGGAAGAGGTAATCTTCAATCTGCTTCAAGCAGCACTGTCTCAAAAAAAAAAAAAAAAACTCTACTTTGCCCCATACTTGTTCTATCAAACCATGAAAAGACGACACTTTTTCTTCCCAAAGAATCCTTATTAACTTTTCTACAGAACTTTCACCAGCCCAACTTGAACCATACACACCCTCTGTTTAGGCTCTGACATACAATGAGATTTAAGTTCCATATTAGAACCTTCCTTCTTGGGGATAAGTTACTGAAAAAACAAAGTAATTGATTGCAAACCATCTGTACTATAATTTGTCACTGAGGTACTGTTTCTGGAAATCTATGTTCAGACATACAGACAAATACCATGGACCTGACCTCAAAGGATATTTAATATATTGCTAGGATAGAGACAGTGGCCAACACTAAGTAATTTGTTATATGTCTGTGAAAATCAGTAAAATGTATACAGGTAGAAAAATAGGCAAATATATAAAGAATACATGTGAAGCCATGGTTCCCTGGACTAGAGATAATTTGTGGGCAAAAAATTTAGTTCCTTCATTATGTTCAGTGAAATATAGCAGGCACAGAAAGATAAATCTTTCAATTTCTCACTTATATGTGGGAGCTAAAAAAAAAAAAAAAAGAAAAAAGAAAAGAAACAAACAAACAAATTGAACTCATAAAACTATAAAATATTAGTTACCAGAGGCTCAGAGGGATAATGGGAAGGAAGGTATAAAGAAAGGATGGTTAATGGGTACAAAAATACAGTTAGCATAAATAAGATCTTGGTCTCAGTAGCCCAAATAGAATGACTGGAATTAACTATCATTTATTGTATATTTCAAAACAATTAAAAGAGTGAAAGTGGAATGTTCCTAACACAAAGAAAAGATAAATGTTTCAGTTAATGGATACCCTAATTACCCTGATTTGATCATTCCACATAATGTGCCTCTCTCACAATATCGTATCTCATAGACATGTATAAGCACTATATATCTATAACTAACAATTTTTAAAAATTAGTTCCTTCCATCTCTTCATTCAAGAGGTACACATAATTTTAAACACATAAGTAGTTAGAAACTACACGTAATATAACTTGTCAGTCTTGTTATAACAATGGAAACTACAAAAGAGATAATAACTTCATAGGAGAGGACTCAGCTCCTCCCATGGGGCTGGGGAAACGAAGCAGGGGTGTTGGGGATACTAGAACTAGAAGAAATCTACCTAAAATATATACATATACATATACATAGATATATATATATTTTGACATCTGTGACACTCAGTCCCCTGACAGTATGTGTGACTAGAAAGAAGCTGGCAAATGGCAGGAAAACCTCCAGATTACCATAATCTCTATGGCCTCCAAAGGTTGGGATTCTGTAATGCAAATATTGACAGTTCTAGAAGGGATAAGGCCACATAGACATTGGCCATAAACTAACCAATAACTTTGTTCACACAATTTATTCTCAGGACAAACCAGATTCATTTTTCAATATTCCGTTTTCAGGGTGAATAGAGAATAGGAGAGCGAGCTCTGAATTTTTTTAATTCACCCCCAGCCTATGTTGATCTTAACAAGTGGTCAATCACATGACCCCATCACTGAGTTCACATACTGGCTCTTACTGAAGCCAGCATTTAAGGAGATGGGCATCCTCCCAGGGCCACCACATGTCAAGTGTTTGATCCCAGGGCTGAGGCTAGCTAGTGCCACAACAACTCACAAAGCAAAAATGTTCCCTGGCATGGTAAAGAGGAAAAAATACTTCCAGGCATCAGATAGTGGCCAGGCTGGATTTTTTTTTTTTTTTTAATTTGATTCTAAGAACACTGGCTACAAAAGAAATCCTTAAAAAGATAGGAAGAGTGCTCAGATCTAACATGCGCGCAGTATTAAAAAATGACTATTTCACCATCTTTTCTCATTTTATCATAGCACTTGTGGCTGAACCCAAATATCATGTTACAAATCATGCTTTTTCTCTTCTAAAAAAAGGGGATGATAATGTCACTTATAGTTGGCTCCAGTGAATTTAATATACATAAACTTCCTTGCCACAGTCCCAAGCATCTACCGTAAGCTCCCTTTCTTATAGTGGGAGTTAGAGAGAGTCTGTTCATTTCAATGAACAGAGAACTTTTGTCTGATTTCACCCTTCACTGTTCCCTTGTTTGCAATCACTATAGGCTCCAGTTCATTTCACTGAACTTTGCTCTTAGCCCCCATTAAAAGTCCCTGCCCATTCGACCCTATCACATTTGAGGACCATGGTTCTTCCCTGTCCCTGGCAGGCTCTATCCCCATTTTCTTACAAAGTTAAGTTCTCCTTCTCAGTGCCTGCCTAGTCCGTGAGATGCTCAAATCCAGCTGTCCATGAACTTGCACTTTCTCCTTACACCCGTTTTACATTGTTCTTATAAAAGTAAAAAAGGAGAAAAGAAACAGCTTACAGAGTTTTAATGCATTGATCCTGGCCCTACACCAAGAAGGGTCACTTTTCTTCATACCCTTATTCAGCCTCACTGATCCGAGGTCCATTTCTGATAACCAAAGGCTGAAGCTAGTGAGAAGAGAGGCTGGATTTGGGACCAGGTAGGAAGGGAGGGGAAAAGAAGGCTTAAGACACCATAGGGGTGAGGGAAAAAAAACCACTAGGAGGACACCGATGAACAGCTTTAGAAAACAAGCTTGTCTACAAACTTGTGTATCTGTTGATTACAGTTGGACCTTGGACAAGTACCCAAACTTTGGACCTATGGTTTTCTTACCTGGAAATATTGATGTGAGCTAAACTCATGGAGCTGAGCATAGAAATGACTACCCAGAGGAAAGGCCATGGCTCAATGTTTAAGAACAGTTTGAGAAATTACAGAGATCTGACTCTCAATCTCAGCTTTGTCACTCAAGCTGTAATCTTTTCTTGCTTTTATCATTACTTTGACACATAATTATACATATTTATGGGGCCCAGTATGAAAATATGATACATATATACAATGGGTAATGATCAAATTAGGGTAATTAGTATATCCATCTCCAATATGTTATCTTTTTTTGTGTTGAGAAAATAAAAAATCTACCCTTCTATTTGAAAATATATGGATTATTGTTAAGTATAGTCACTCTACAGGGCTATACAATAGAACTTTTTCCTTCAAGTCGTAATTTTATATCTTTCAACCAACTTCCAAGCTCTTGCTCCCCATTCTCTTCTTCCCAATTGCCTTCCCAGCCTCCAGTAACCGCTATTCTACTTTTTACTTCTACGAGGTCAACTTTTTTCAGTAACCTTGAGCAAGTTATTTAATCTCTCTAATTTGACTTTTCTTCTACAACATTATATAATGTGGAATACCTTACACTACTGCTTAGATTCAGTGAGATAAGTTGGATAAAACTCTTACCACAGAAGCCAGCATATTGCAAGTGTCCAGGAGAGCTATGATGATGATGATGATGACGACGACAATGACAGAGGACACACATACATGCAAATTACATGAGAAGGGGAGAACTTTTCCCATCCTCCAATGCCCAGAAAAATAACAGTTCTCAAAAGCAAAGTACGAACAGTTAACATCATAAACAGAAACATTTATACTTTGAGTCACCTCACCAAAAATCTTGCTCATTCTAATCTATAAAAAGAAAGACATACCAGCAACTTATTAAACTATTTGCTATTAATATATTAATTCTTAATTATAAAATAGCATACACATCTTCACTGCTATGCTAGGATTTTTCTAAATGTGGTACCACACATATACAAGGTCAATTTTTCAAACTCATTATAGAAAAAAATGCTCCATACCTCATTGCTGACTACCACTATAGTCACCTTCAAAGTACTCCTCTTGGGAAGCTATGCCCTAGTGCTAGTGTATAGCCCACCCTTCAGAGAAATTTTGGAACTCTTTCTGGAATAGCCATTGCACAGTATACAAACACATGCAACAACAATAATAAACACTGCTGTGAGGCCATGAAAACTTATCATGTTGTTTGTACAGCATTGCCAACGTAAGCACCCAGTGGCAAGTTTGTGAACTGAACTGTCAGACCTCCTATGATGACAGTTCTGATGGTCATTTGGTCATTCCAGAAAGAGAGCTCCAAAATTGCTTTGAAAGGTGAATGAGGTGCTGTCATCAGTCCATAGCTTCCCAAGGAGAGTACCTCAAAGGTGACCAAAGTGATATTCACCAATGAGGTATGCAGCCCTTTTTCTAGGATGAGTTTGTGAACTTAGTTGTCCGACCTTGTATATAGGTATGTGTTTATTTTGAGAGCAACCTTCACAAACCAGGTACTGCACTGGGGATGTATTATTCAACCAGGCAGACACTGTTCCTGCTCCCACACAATATGTAGTCTAACTGGAAAGATACACAATTAAACAACTAATTACAATAAAATGTGATAAGCATCAGAGCAGGAGAAGTTCATGGTACTATGGGGACATACAACAGTGAGATTTTATTGTTTTATAAAGGGAAAACAAGATCTCCCTGAAGCAATAAAGTTTACACATATTCTTGAAGTTAGTCAGATAAGACAGCAGAGGAAGCATTTTCCTGGCAGAGAAAATGGCATTGCTGAAGGTATTTCCAGTGAGAAAGCAGCTCATGTTGCAATAAGTGAAGGGAGGTGGAAAAGCAGAAAAGAGAAAGAACATGGGATCCCCTCGTGCATGTCAAAATGTTTTCATTTCCCCTGCAGACAAGCAGGAACCATTGAAGCATTTTTAAGAAGAATGAGATCATCAAATGAACAATGAATGTCACTCTGATGCTTCCTCCGCTTTTCAAATGTCAAACAGTTTCTAGAACATAGCTCCAAACCATCCACACTGTCCTTCAGGACAAAGGTTTCATCCAGCAAAACCTTTCCCGAGCTCCTCATTGTGCCCTGAATGAAATCTACCTTCTAGCTTGATAGTCAAGGCCATTCACTGTCTGGCCTCAAGTACCCTTCTAGACCCTTTCTGCCTCCTTGTCAGACATTCTATAATCCGAGCAATTATTTTCAAAACTCAGCCTGTGCTTTTCTATTTTTGTCCTTGATCTTGTTATTCACTGACACTAGAAGGTCTTTCCATTTCATTTCTCACTTACCTATATTATTTGAGATCCCATATAAATATCCTCCTAAATTTCCTGAGGTGATATTGCTCTCTCTCTCTCTACTGAATGTTTAAAAATATTTTAGTGTTTTATTCTATCCTACTAAATACTTGTACTATCTATGTCTCCCACATATATTTTAATTTCAAGTTAAACACTTGAAGGTAAACTTCATTAATTCTCATGTCCTCTCTAGGTTCTTATACTGGGATTGAACCACAATTAATCAGTAAATGAATGGATGAACAGTCATTTTACCACTGGGAGAAGGAACGATAGTCCTTTTTCAAAGCTATAAATGGCACTATAATTTATAGTTCAGTTTCCCAGAGCCTTGTAACCAAGTTTCTGTATTACAGAATGTCAAAAAATGCTTGAATTTATGCCTATTTTTAGAATATTTATGAGTTAATAATAAAGGAAGAGTAAGCCTCAGAGTTTGAATTATTGTGAGAATTGGTTGAGAAAATTGAAACACTTTTTATAAAGTACTAAGTGCTATATAAATACAAAAATCTGGTATAAATTTAAAAAAAATTTCAGCATCTTTTTTTCCCTTGAATATTGGCAACCTGGTAATTGTACCTATAAATAGATTTGGGTAATAGATTTGTTCCAGTAAAAATTATGTGTAGATTTTTCTGTTATTATTAATTACATAACTTACAAATTGAGCCTTAGTATAATAAAAGAACACTGGACCATGTTTGAGGAGAACTGGTTTGAATAATGAATCTGTGAAATACTTCTTCCTTATGTGATGCCTGACAAGTTATTAAACTCTCTGGGCTTTAATTTTCTCATTCTAAGGATGAGAATCTCCCTATCTCAGAGTGTTATAGTAAGAACTAAAATAATGAATATGAGTGTTTTTATAAACAATAGCATTCCTATTTTTTGTAAGTGTTAAGTTGGTGATTTCCATTGATCTATTGATGATTGTAACATAAACAAACTCAATTATAAATCCTGTATCAAGAGCAGAAAATACCACGCCCTAATCTATTGTGTGGAAAGCAGTCTTCATATCCTGACTCTGCTTGTGAAAAAGCACTGCTGGTTTGCCTGGAATGGATTTTAAAGCTGAGATGGATAAAATATACAGTAGGCTGAAATACTTCAGTAGAAGAGAAGAAAGTAGTGACATGGAATAAACATCCCTCCTGGTGGATTTTGGTCCAGCCATAGCATTTCCACCAATATTACATTGCAGCCAAAGCACTTTTTGCATAGGCCAACTTGTGCAATCAGGCATGATTCTCCCTCTTACAAATCTCATAAACATAAAAAATATATAATTAGCTAAATCTCAACTTAATGGTCTCATAGAATGCTGAGTATAAAGGAAGACCAACTCTTAGAGATGAATGAAAAAAAGTTTTCATATATAATTAAACATTTTCTGGATTTTCAAGAATAAACAGGCATTTTCCAAGCAAATGGGCAAAAGAAAAGATGTAAGGAGATTTCATTGAAATAGCACGTGATGTAAAATCCCAACATATTTGAGGACAGGGAAATTATATCTTGCTATGTCTTTGTCTAGCAGGAGTGGGGTGTCACTAAGTGGTGATTGTGGCATAGATAGCTATAGCCCTCTTTCATCCTTCATTGTATTTAACATTCAGCTCTTCAGTCTTCCCACCACTCTTCACAGGAGAATGACTCAGTAGGAGAGAATTGATGCTGACACACCTGCTTTGCTTTAATAACAAGCTAATTACTACAACCACTTATTATCTAACTGCATTATATGTAAATTTTACATGTGCAACAGGATCTCAACTAGGATGTTTTCCCCATTGTGTTAATTTTGGCTGGTACCCCAAACCTGAAATTAAAGGATGATGAGCATCCAATATTCTAAAGAGAGATACAGACCATCTAACAGGTGTCCAGCAAACGCTGGGTCACCTTAAGGGCATCAACACCTAAGGATACCTGACAGTCGGTGAGGAGACTCCAGAACGTAAGCATTTCTTTAGTGAGAGCATTGCAAGATGCTAGTTCTTCCCTCTTCTACTCTACATCCAGGTAAGCTGGGTTTCTGAATTCTTGGCAGATGTCCTCTGAAGTTTGGAGGACATTGGGCCTGTTAACTTCTGTCTCTCTCCCACATCTCCCCTCCCCAACCAAAAAAGAAAAACACACACACACACAAACTAAAGGCAAAAAGTTGCTTAGTGCAATTTGGCATGACAAGAAGAGATGTGATTAAAGGTTATAATATAAATAAACTGCATTATAAATCCTGTATCAAAAATAGGTAATACTTGTTCCCTCTACTCTCTCTGTTGTGTAAAACAAAGTCTTCATACCCTGCTCTTCTTATTGAAAAGAGATGAAGATTATCTTGTACTTTGAGAATTTCTAGTTTCAAGGACAAGGAGAGATACAGACACCAGAGAAAGAAAACAGACATGAGTCAACTTGAAAGAAAGCCTGTCCAAGAGGGAGGCTGAGAGAGGTTAAGCTGTGCCTGAGAACACTGTTTGCAGAAGACAGAAATAGGCTGAGGGGCTCCTGAGCAGCCAGCCATGAAACTTCACTTCCATCAGGGATGGCAGACAGGAGAGTCCCAGAAACAAGACCCTCTGAGAAACCTCAAAGATCCTCTACCACATTAGAAAGGCACCAACACCAGGTAAAAAGTATGCTACCAAGAAAGAACTTTTCTACCTCTCCTCTTCTTCCTTCCCCAGGTTCTGCCCTGTAGGAGGCAGAGGCAGCATGGTGACGCAGAGGAGGAGGAGAAAACGTTGCAAAAGGTCACCATAACCTCCTCTCCCAGTGGTTTTCCTAAGCTGAAGTTAACCCAAGCTCAGCCCAGGGAGAAAAAAACTCATGATTAAATGAGAAATTGTTTAGAAATTCAAACGGACTGGACTCTCTCCTACCTGAAGATGAGACTACACATTCACATTTAAGAAAGATCAGTATATACTGATCAGTATATACTGATCTGGATCAGTATATCCAGAAGACCAAAAATCACATTATAACAAAGATATTTGTACCAGAATATTTATTGCAGCCCAATTCAGAATTGCTAAGTCATGGAAGAAGCCCAAGTGCCCATCGAACCATGACTGGGTTAATAAATTGTGATATGGACTATTATGCAGCCTTAAAGAAAGATGGAAACTTTACCTCTTACATGTTTACATGGATGGAGCTGGAACATATTCTTCTTTCCAAGTATCTCAAGAATGGAAGAAAAAGTATCCAATGTACTCAGCTCTACTATGAAAGCTATAACCCAATTATAGCCCAAAAAGAAGGGGAAAGGGGAGGGGAGGGGGAGGGGACGGGAGAGGAGGGGAGAGGATGGGTAGAGGGAGGGTGATTGGTGGGTCCACACCTACAGCGCATCTTACAAGGGTACATGTGAAACTTACTAAATATAGAATATAAATGTCTTAACACAATAACTAAGAAAATGCCATGAAGGCTATGTTAACCAGTGTGATGAAAATATTTCAAATTGTATATAAAACCAGCACATTGTACCCCATGTGTGTACACAGCTATGATTTAATTAAAAAAAAAAAAAAAGAAAGAAAAGAAAGTAAGATCAGAAAACCTATGGTCAGGGATCTCAACCAAGGGGAAGGAACGAGTCAACACAACTTTAAAGAAACAATGAAAAAAAAAAAAAAAAAAATCAGAGTGGACAGTGCCTGTGGCTCAAAGGAGTAGGGCGCCAGCCCCATATACCAGAGGTGGTGGGTTCAAATGCAGCCCCGGCCAAAAACTGCAAAAAAAAAAAAAAAAAATCAGAGTGCTTCCTACTTATACACCTTATGAGAGTCTTCCATAATGTTCAATAAACCATTGGACATCAAATATCTCAGAGAATTGTTCCTAAGTCTTTTGATATATACATCATTATTCTAATTTTATAAATGATGAATGTAAGTCTTACAAGGATAAATTGTTGAGGATCACCACTTGTGAGGGCGGATTTAAACACAGATTTGCCTAACTCCAAAATCTAAGCTGTTCAACCTCCTCATTATGCTATAAACTTAAAATTCCATTACTTTGCTGTGAAGATTCTTACTATTTTACTTAAAACCCAGATTTCAGAAAAAGAGGCGATAGAGGTTTGGCAAGAAAGGATTAGGAATAGCCAAGTGGTAAATCAAAGCTGTATTAACATGGGCCAGCACGAATTCCTATTTATTCTTCAAGGTAAAGTTCAAATGAATTTGAAATGGTTGAGCAAATATTTATCGAGTTCTCCTATGTGCCAGGCACTATGTTTGGTGATTAAGACACAAAAATGTACGTGGCTTCCATTATCAGGAGCATTCAGGAATAGTGAGCTGTAGAGACAAACAGCCAACTACAGCCCAACGTACTATGTTTTATAACACAAATGTGCACCCACAGAGGAGAGGACTTAGCCTTGCCTGAAGGTCAGAGAGAGCTTCCTGGAAGGCTTGTAAGTGATCTGTGAGCTGAAAGTTTGTGATGAGCATTCAAGGCAAAGTGAGAAATGTTTTCTCTGCAGAGAAATGAAGGACCATCCATATGAAGGACTGGATGCAAAAGAGCATACGGCAGGTTCAAAGGCAGGACAGAAGCTGAGACTCACTGAGTTGCAGAGGGCAAGGGAAGGTGGGGGAGGTGCAGCAGCAAAGGGTGGCAAGACTGAGGTGGCCACGTTGAAAGGACTTGGACTTTCCTCCAGAAAGGAGTGGGGGACAAAGAAGAGACTGCAGCAAACTCACGGGTTTACACAATTTTCTGAACTCATATAAACTATTCGACTTCTGAACAAACCTCTTCCTGTGAACTTAATCCAAACCACAACTCTGATCCAAAAAATGGGGAAAATGGGAAGAATGCATAAATCGAATTTAATGGCTGGTTTCACAAAAGCTGCTGTTTCCCTCGCCTGCACCTTACACTGGCACGTGCTCAGGGAAAAGGCATGTTCCAAGGAAAGGATGGTGTTGCAGTGATGCGTGTCCTTAGGCATCCAGACAGTTACCGATCCACCACTGCCAAAAAACAATAAATTATTCAAGTTAAAACTGAGGTATCCTTTCCATTTGGAATCCTGTTTTTATTGAGTTGATTATAATGCTAACATTATTACTCTATGTTTTGCCAGGCTACAGAGCTTTTTATTTTTCCTTTCCCTTTGCTTTGCTTTGTTTCGTGTAGAAACAGAAAACGCAAAACAGAATTCTCTGCTCTATCATCAGCCTAAAACTAAAAGCTCTGTTAGTCCTAAATGTTTTCCCTTCACTTATTTCTTTTAATCACTTTCCTTGGACACTAAAATAAAAAAGAATGAACTAAGAGAACTAATATTAATAAGTAATGATAAAGACAAGACAAGCTGTCATTCATGGAGCTCCTACTTTATAAGAGGGAAAGTGCTGGGTGTTTTGCATATATTTAATCTTCACAGCATTCCTATGACACAGACAAAATTAGCTTCACTACAGATGAGAAACTAAAGCTCAGAGAGACTTACCTAAAGGTCTCTACCTACAGGCATTATACGTTCCTAGTTACTCCAGTGCACTTGAAAATAATCTTGGTTCCTTTATTGTTTTACACTATTAACAGTCTTGTATAGGTTGGATGGGAATAAAATAAGGGTCCTCTTCTTCAAATAATGAAATGGGTTAACTTGTGACAAGAGCTTTCATATTCAAGAAAATGTTGCTGTACTGTAGCCAGATTCTTTACCCATATCTTTACTTTTGAGAAAGGAACAAATACAAATTGTCTTTCCCTCCACAAATCTATTTTTCATTAAAAGCAGGCACTCCCTCAAGTGATATTAAACATCAGGCAGGCAACCAAAATATATTGCCAAATTCCTTTCTTAATTTGGTGGTGTGAAGCTATTTCTAATTTTCTCTGACAACAAGTTTTCTAGGCTCATCATCACTCAGCAAATTTGCATTGTAACACATTCCCCAAACTTCAGACCTTTTGCAATAGCAAAACTTGAAATTTCAGAGCTGTAGTTCTACGAAAGATTTCATTCTAAGATGCAATAGGTGGGAAGAAGGACTATAAATTCTACCACAGTCAACATTCCATAGACTTGCATTTCTAATGAGGATTATCAAATATTTGGGTTTTGCTTAGAGACTATCTTCCTGTATAGAATGGTCACAAAACAGGTAACTTTTTGCAGGATCCATAGTAATTTGCAAGCAAGAAGACCAATGTAGAAAAACTAAAATGTACTGTTTTGTGGATTACACCCTCTCATAAATACTGATGTGCTTGCTTTGTTAATTCCTAAAATGTTTAAATAAATGGAAAGTATACTCTATACCAAATAAACTGAGAGGTCCCAATCCCAGGATTCAACCTAGAAACTGGGAGGGGAAAGGAGAGAAGATTTAAGGATTAAGAGAGAAATTAAACACACAGTATTAAAATCTACCCTTTCTTCTGCCCACTTCCAAATTGCCACTAGAATAGACAAATGAAAACAAAAGAAAGAGAATTTCACATAAGTATAGAAAATGAGAGGGATATAGACCAAATAAAAGCAGAGCAATGGAGAAATGGCCAATCTCAGATTTTTTTTAAATCGTTCATAATCTTTTTCAGCTTTGAGATATATCAGCAAGTAAAAATTGTATATACAAGGTGTCCATAAAGTATACAAGGTGTCCATTTTAAATTGTACACTATCTTAAATTGCACACAAACTTTATGGCCACCTGTAGATATGTTTTCATACATGTACACTGTAAAATAATTTTCATAATCAATTAACATCTCCATGTACTTAAGATCTACTCTCAGTGACTTCCAAGTGTATGGTACATTATTATTAACTATGGTCACTATGTTCTACCTTAGGTTTCCAGGACTTACTCATTTTACAGCTACAGTTTGTACCCTTTGACCATCATCTTCCTATTTAACCAATCTCTCTGACTCCCTTGTAACCACCTTTCTCCCATCTATATGAATTTGAGTTTGAAATATTTCCCATGTAAGTGAGATGATGTATTGTGTTTGGTATATTCTGTTTAGCATAATAGTGTCCAGGTTCATCTGGAATTTCCAAATGACAGGATTCTCTTTTGAGGCTAAAAAATACTATATAGTATGTATGTATGCATGTACATATGTGTGTAGATAGAGAGAGAGATAGATTTGTCTATTCATTCATCAGCTGACCTATAGTTTTTTCCAGGTCTTGGCTATTGTAAATCAGGATGCAAGGAGCATGGAAGTCTGTCTATCCTTTTGAGAGAACAATTGTATCACCTTTGGGTATATACCCAGAAGTGTGACTGGTGGATCATAAGGTATTTTGGGTTTTTTTAGTGTTTTTTAGTATTTAGTATTTTTAGTATTTTTTAGTATTTTTTATTTTTTCAAATTAATATGAGGGTACAATTTTTAGGTTACACTGTTCTCTCCCTCCTTCTGCCAAACGTCCTCCCCCCTTGCCCCTTCCAACTTCCCTCTACCCCCAAACTGGACTATATTAGTGTTTTACTGTTTTTATGAGCATGCAATTATTTAGATATTGATTTCCTATTAGTATGGAGTACATTGGATATTTATTTTTCCATTCTTACCAGACTTTACTAAGAAGAATGCATTTCACCTCCATCCAGGAAAGCGTAAAAGATGCAAAGTCTCCATCTTTTTAATGGGTGAAAAATATTCCATGGTATACATATACTATAGTTTGTTGATCCATTCGTGGGTTGATGGACACTTAGGCTGCTTACATGACTTGGCAATTAGGAATTGAGCTGCAATAAACATTCTGGTGCAAATGTCTTTGTGGTAAAATGATTTTTGTTCTTCTGGGTAGATGCCTAGTAAGGGGATTGCAGAGTCAAATGGAAGGTCTACATTTAGATCTTTGAGGATTCTCCATACTTCTCTCCAAAAAGGTTGTGTCCGTGTGCAATCCCACCAGCAGTATAAGTACTTCTATTTGTAATTTTTCTGAGGAACCTCCATACCATTTTGCATAATGACCATAACAATTTACATATCAAGCACCAACATCTGAGGATTCTATTTTCTCCACATTCTGACCAACACTTGTTATCTTCTGACTTTTTGATAAGAGCCATCCTAACAGCTGCGAGATTATATACCCTTGTGATTCTGATTTGCATTTTCCTGATGGTTAGTGATGTTGAGTTCCTTTTCATGAACCTGTTGGCCATTGTATGTTATCCTTGGAAAAATGTGTTTTCGATTCTTTTGCCCGCTTTTCATTACATTCTTTGTGGTTTTGTTTTAGTATTTTTTAAACTATTGAGTAAACACATGAACTCCTTATACATTTCAGATATTAACCCTTTATCAAATATATGGTTTACAAATACTTTTCCCTTTCCAATTGTTACCTTTTGATTTTGTTGATTTGTTTACATTACTGTGCAGAGACTTTTGAGTTTGATTTAGTCCCACTTGTTTATTTTTCCTTTTGTTGTGTGTGCTTTTGGTATCTATTCAAATAATCATTAATATGACCAATGTAATGAAGCTTTCCCTCTATATTTTCTCCTAGAAGTTTTACAGTTTCAGACCTTATTTAGGTTATTAAATAATAGTTAAACTTTAATTCATTTTTAGTTGATTTTTTTGTATGGCATCCAATTTCATTATTTTGCATAGTGATAGCCAGTATACTCAGTAGGTGTATCATTCATTGAAAGACTATCCTTTTTCCATCATGTATTCTTAGCACCTTGGTCAAAGATAACACCTTGGTGGAAGTGTAATGCCTTGTCTTGTTTCTGATACTATGGGAAAATCTTTCAACTTTTCTTTATTGAGTATAGTTATGGTTTGAATGTTTTGTTTCTTCCAAAATTCACACTGAAATTTAACTCTAGGGCAATAGTATTAAGAAGTGAACCATTTAGGTGATTGGGTCATGAAGTCTTCTCCTGCATGATTCAGGCCCCTTTTAAGGATACTTCAATGTAGGGTTCAATCATCCTTTGCCCTGCTTCCTCCACCTTTTGAAAATCACTGCATTCATTTGTTCTGCATGTGAGGATGCAGCGACAAAGCCTTCATCAGACACCAAATGCCGCCAACTTATTTTACTCTTTCCAGCCTCTGGAACTGGGAGAAAATAAACTTTTGTCACTTGTGAATTATCCACCCTCAGATTGTGGCAGGACAAACAGAATAAGACCTCTAATATGCAGCCTTCATTTGTTTTTTTTTAATTGGAAGTAAATTCTTTCTATACTAGGTTGTTTTCATTATAAAAGGTTGGTAAATATTATCTAATGTTTGTTTCTATATGTACGAAGATTACAATATGATTTTCGTCTTTCATTCTGTTAATGTGATATTTCATGTTTACGGATTTACATGTGTTGAACCATCCTGTATCTAAGATGTGAATTCTACTTGATCATGGTATATGATTATTTGAATACACTATTGGATTTGGCTTGCTAATATTTCATTGAGTATTTTCTATTGATGTTTATCAGGGTTATTGGCCTATAATTTTCTTTTTCTGTGTTATATCTAGTTTTGGTATCAGGGTAATGCTTGCCTCATAGAATGAATTTGGAAATATTCCCTCCTGTTCAATTTTTTGGAATACTTTAGGTAGAATTGACATTAGTTCTTCTTTAAATGCTTGGTAGACTTCATCAATAAAGCTACCTGGTCCTCAGTTTTTTCTTCATTAGGAGATTTTATTTTTTTATGACTGAGTCAATTGCCTTACTCATTATTGGTCTATTCAGATTTTCTTTTTCTGATTCAGTCTTGGTAGTTTATACTTGCCTAAAATTTATTCATGTCTTCAATATTATCAAATCTGTTTGGCATTATCATTGTTTGTGGTGGTCTCTTATGATTCTTTGAATTACTATTGTATCAGTTGTAATGTTTCTTCTTTCACATCTAATTTTATTTGAGAGTCTTCTCCTTGATTCTTAGCATAGCTAAATGTCAATTTTATCTTTCAAAAGAACAATTATATAATTTTTCATTATTTTTCTAATATCTATTTCATTTATTTCTACCCTGAACCTTGTCATTTTCTTCCTTCTGTTCAGTTTGGCCTTAGTTTGTCCCTTGTTTAGTTCCTTGAGTTGTAACATTAGGTTGCTTGAGTCTATCATCATTTTTATATGTTCATTTCTCACTATAAACTGCTCTTTTAGAGCTTCTTTTTTGCATCACATAAGTATTAGTGTGTTGTGTCTTCATTTGCCTCAGAATACCTTATAAAATCTCAATAGATCTGGGGATTAGTATTTTTTGTTACATGGATGAATTTTATAATGCTAAAATTCATTAGGGTCATTTAGTGTACCTGTCGCCAGAAGAGTGTACAATGTACCCAGTAGGGAAGGGTTTTTTAATCCCTCATCACCCTCCCTCTTCTCAGTTACCAATGTCTATTGAATCATGTTATGGTCATATAGATGATTAATTGCCCTTTTGACATAGTCTCTGAGCCCTTAGTTGTTCAGGAGTGTGTTGCTTAATTTCCATGTACAGTCTCTCCATTGTTGAAATGTTGTTTTTTGTTGTTTTGAAATCTTCACTATTACTGCACTGTTTTCTTTCTCTTCCCTCACATCATTATTTGCTTTATGTATTTAAGTGCTATATATTTAGAATTGTTATAATCTCTTGATAAGTGAACCCTTTTACCATTATATAATAACCATGTCTCTTCTTGCAGTTTTTTTAGTATATGTACTGCCAAAAAAGAGCACTCTCTTTACATGAAGACCATTTTGTCTAATATAAGTCTAGCTGCGCCTGCTTTCTTTTGTTTCTATTTGCATGGAATATCTGTTTCCATTCCTTCATATTCAGTCTATGTGTTTCCCTGAAGCTAAAGTGAGTCTCTTGGAGGCAGCATATGGTTGGGTCTTATTTTCTAATTCATCCAGCCACTCTGTCTTTTGATTAGAGAATTTAATCCACTTACATTCAAGGTAATTACTAATAGGCAAAACAGATAAGTTCTTACTATTGACATTTTGTTAATTGTTTCCTGGCTGTTTTGTAGATACTTTTGTATTTTCTTCCACTTTTTCTGTATTTATGATTTTCTGACTTTCCATAGTGGTATGGCTTCTCTTTATCTTTTATATATATACTATAAGTATATTTATTTTACTTATGGTTTTGTGTTTACCATGAGGCTCACACATTATATCTTGTAGTTATAAAGGTCTGTTTTAAGCTGGTAACTTCAATCACATCTAAATTCTATACTCTTCCTCCTCATGGTTGTTCTTGATTTCATAGTATACATCTTTTTTTTGTATTATGTATCTATTAAATAATTATTCTGTTTTAATAGCTTTTGTCTTTTAAACTTTATATACTAAAGATATAAGTACTTTACACATCACCATTATTGTATTGGAGTATTATGAATTTGAACACATTCTTACTTTTACCAATGTTTTGTACTTTCATATGTGTTACTTATTAGAGACCTTCTGTTTCAGCTTGAAGAACTCTATTTAGGGTTTCTTGTAAGACAAATCTACCAATGATAAACTCCCTCAGGGCTTGTCTAGAAACATCTTTATTTCTTCACTATTTCTGAAGGACAGATTTGAGGGGTAAGAAGCATAGCAACATCTCCCTATCCAGTGGGTTTGCAGCAATGATGGCTGTTGGTTAGTTCAGTGAAAAATAAGTGTCCACTGAGAATAGGCAACTGAGAACCATTGTGGCACCTACCATATGACTGATATTAATAGCTCCCACTCTTCGTTTTTGTTCCTGATCACCTCCAGGTGTCCGGATATGTCAATCTCCCCAGCAATCATTTCTGTGTGGTCATTTGCTATTTATTCCTCCACTGCAGATTCTTAATTGAACCTCTGAGCCCTCCCAAGGCTATTTTTCTTGGTAGATAGCTGGGTAATTAATGTTTTTTGTGGGGGGAATAAAAGGTGGTAGCTCCTACTCCACCATTTTGCTGACAAATCCACTCTGGCCAATCTCAGATTAATTATAGGTAAGGTTTAAACATCCACTGGGGGAAAGATGGAATAATTGGCCAGAATAACATCTTTGCTTCCTTAAATTTATAGAGTCATAAGTTTATGGTATGGCTATTTGGGGGGAAATATTGGTGTCTCTAAGGTTGTAAAGAAGTTCCAGAGAAATTAGAATTTTAACATACCAACAGTGCTATTCCCAGGATACATCTAGCTTCCCTTAGATGGGGCATAGGCTGTTTGTTTGTAAAGTGTGACAAGGGATAGCATGGCTATCTCATAGTAAGAGAAGCTCTAGTACTTAAATAAGGTTGTTATCACAAAGATATTAACAATATAATTTGCCCCAGAGACAAAGATTCCAGAACACTGTTAATTTAAGCTCCTTTTCTACTCTGTAAGCATAATTTAACCTATATTCTAGCAAAGTAAAAATAAAGTTCAGACCTGACACACTCCAGTAATGAAATTCTGACAGAATTATCTCAATAAGCAATTAGATCAGCTTTGACCCCTATCTTTTTCAGGATGAGTCAAGTGTAAGAAAAAATGTGGCATTTTTACTGAGATCATTCTAACAAATTAGAACTAATATTTTCTTTAATTAAATACTTGCCTAAAAAATAAAAAAGAACATGTAGAACAACTTTAATTTTTACTTTTAATGAAATTCACGAAAAGGATTAAAACTCTAAGCAGATGGAGATGATAATTTAAACAAAATATTATGAGATAAGGAAACGTATTTTGGAAATTTAACAAAATCTAAGAACACTTCATTTTAAAAGTATAATCAGGGCAATAAAACCTAATTAATTTAAAAATTATATTTCTAAGGTAATGACTGGACAGAGTCATGTAGAAATAATAGCAAAAGGATGAAGATAAAAATTACATGACTCACTCACCAAAAGAGGAGAACTTCATTTTCCTCCTCAGCCTGTGAAAATAGCAGGAGCATTTACTCACTCAAAATGTCAGCAGATTATCTCCAACAAGTGGAGATATTAGAAGCCATTACTCTCATCTTTACAATAAGAACATACTGGGGAAAATAAAAAGCAATGACTTTTCTTGAATCCATTACAGAGCTGAGGTTGCAGGGAAAACCCACCTCAATTTTGATAGACCACTAGCGAGATTAACCAGAAATAGAAAAGAAAGGATTCAAATGAGCTCAATCAGAAACGAAGAAGGATGTATTACAACTGCTAGAACAGAAACACAAAACAACATATATGACTATTATGAGAAACACATTCTTAAGAAATAAGAGGACATAACAGGATATAAATATAAAACACTTAACTACTTACATAAGTATGTTTTAAGAAAAAAGATATTTTTAAGAAAAGTATATCATGTAATTTTTAATGTGTAGTTACATTATCTCAATAATAAGTATCAACTACAAAATAAACCAAAGATGCGTTTGAGCATTATATATCTGCTCTATTCCTACTGAACATTAAAAGTGAAGGTGATTAAATTTGGAAAACTGGTAAAATTTCCTGAATATTAACAGCATACTGACAGACACTTTGTTTTTCTGCTTGTGTACTAGGCAAAAGCAAATTCATATAAAGTCTAGGATTCTTTTAAATTCCAGCTAGTTGTTTTCTAGTAAGAGATACAGATGCTTAGTCCCCCAGCCTCCAGCACTACAGCCTTTCATATGTTCCCAGTGATAAAAGTTTCAAGTTCTCAGGCTGCTTCACGCTCTCTCTCCCTAAGCCTTTGACTCGTGTGTGCCTTTCTTACCCTGCTATTTCACTATGTGTTTAGCCCTCCTGGAGCATCAGTTTCCTTAGCAACAGGCTTGCCCTTTTAGAGGCTTCAACTGTCAGAGCAGCTTTGGGGCATGAGTTCTCCCAGGCCACTGTGCTGCTCTGCTCCTATCTCTCCACGAACACTCAGAGGTCAAAAGGTCAAGTCCATGTTGCTTCACTCTTTTAAAACAAAAGGCAGGAGGCTGTAACACATTGGGAAAACACACTTTAACTGAAATTTCTTATCCAAAAGTCACGATTTTGAAATTTGTATGAAAAAAGAACTATTTTCACCAAGGACAAGAAAGGAGAGGTAGGAACAGAGATTACAAAGAACAGAATATGGAAGGCTGGCTTCATGGGAAGTCATGGTAGAAACTCTATTGGGCTTGTGGAAAACAGGGTCATCTATTTCCCCCCTTTTACAAGGATCTCAGAATAAGAGATGGTGTGGGTACCCCTGGCCAGTGTAAGACCTGGTACAAGAATCAACTCTACAATTCAGGTTCTGTGCCTTAGCTGCTGAAACTTTTTGTTTGAAATTCCCATCTTTTAAATATGAATTTTAGACCTTTTAAAACTAATTGAGTCATTTACTGAATTTATTAATAAACCTAAAGCCCCTTTGCTGCTGATAAAGGAACCTAAAAACCCTTTGCTGCTGATAGAGGAACACTTTAATTTTTTATACAGAATTTCATTCATTGAGTTATTGAAGACTTGTTAAGTGACAACTGTGTGCCAGGCAGTCTTCCAGGTCTTGGAATATATCACTGAACAAAACAAATTTCTAAAAATTTCTTTCCTTAAGAAAATATTTAAATTTAAGCAAATATGCCATTGGTCAAAAAGTGGCACCTGTCTTCTAAAAATTCACAGGTGATAACTTCAAACTATGTAATAAAGCTATCGTAGTTAAAACAGGTGCCAAGACTACTCAATGAGAAAAGGAGAATTTCTTCAATAAACGATACTGGGAAAACCAGAAGTCCACACGCAGAAGAATGAAATTAGACCCTTATCTCATACCATATATGGATGATCCCTGACATATGGTGGTTCAACTTATGATTTTTTAAGTTTACAATGGTGCAACACACACTCAGAAGAAGCAATACTTTAAATTTTGAATTTTGAACTTTTCCAAGGTTACTCTCTTGCTATGCTAGGCAACAGCAGCAAGCCATGTTCTTTTTCACTCTTACTACAGTATTCAAAAAATTACATGAGATTTTTAACACCTTATTATAAAATAGGATTTGTATTAGATGATTTTGCCCAACAGTAGGCTAATATAAGTATGCTGAGCATGTTTAAGGTAAGCTAGCGTGGCTGAGCTATGATGTTTAGACAGCTGGGTGTAATAAATACATTTTGACCTATAATATTTTCAACTTATGATACGTTTATTGGGACTTACCTTCATTGTAGATAAAGCAGTATCTGTATAAAAAATCAACTCAAAATGTATTAAAGGCTTAAACACAAGATTTGAAACTTTAAAACTAGAAGAAAACAGAGGGGAAACTGTGTAATCTAGACAATGATTTTTTTGGATTTGATCCCAAAAGCTCAAGCAACAAAACCAAAAAGACAAATGGAATTACATCCAACACAAAAGCTTCTTCACAACAAAGGAATCAACAGAATGAAGAGGAAGCCTATGGGATGGGAGAAAAATGTACAAGCCATACATCTGGTAAGGTATTAATCTCTAAAACATATAAGGAACTCAAGAAAACAAATAACTTGATTTTAAAACTGGGCAACAAATTTGAACAGAAATTTCTCAAATGAACACATACCAATGTCCAACATATATATAGAAAGTACATAATACTATTAATCATTAGGAAAATGCAAATTAAAATCACAATGAGATTATCATCTTACACCTGTCAGTGGCTATTAGCATTGGTGAGGATGTGGAGAAATGGGAACCATTATATACTGTTGGTGGAAATGTAAAGTAATATAGCCATTATTGAAAAAAGTAGGGGGGCTCTGATAAACTAAATATAGAGTTACCATATGATCCTGCAACCCCACTTCTGGGGTTATATCTAAAGGATTTGAAATCAGTATGTACTCCCATGTTCACTGCACCATGGTTCACAATAGCTAAGTTAGAGAATCAATGTAAGTATCTGATGAATGGATAAAGAAAATGTGGTGTGTATGAATACTAATCAGCCTTTAAAAAGAGGGAAATTATGTCACTTTTAAACACATGCACAGAATAATGCTGGAGACAAGGACGCTATATGGAGGAAGTCAGGCACAGATAGACAAATACTGTATGTTCTTACTAATATGTGAAATCTAAAACAATTGAACACATAGAAGTGGAGAACAGAACAGTGGTTAACAGAGGCAAGGACCACAGTGGAGGAAATGTGATCAATGGGTACAATATTTCAGTTAGACAGGAGGAATAAATGATAAGTATTTGAGGTGATGGAAATGTTAATTACCTTCAATCATTTCATACTGTGTATATGCATGTATTGTAGCATCACTTTTTAACCCACATATATACAATTATAATTTGTCAACTGCCAATAAATAAAATACAAATTAATAGCTAAGATTGTTCAGATGAGAACACCACTGCCCCTCCTGTGCCTCATGAGTTAAATAAAGGGAAGACTTAGTTCTATTTGCTCAGTAATTGTTCCTGACCACTTTAGTGGATGAAATCAGATGTGCAATAAAAAATAATCTCGACAATGCCCATGACATGATTCTCTATTTATTAATATAAACTGATGATGACTCCTACACCTACACTTTAATCTTTGAGTGCTACATCCAGTACCCTAATTCTGATTAAAAAGCTTGGGTGTCCCAAAGGGATGTTGAACTTAACCTGCCCAAAACCGAACTCAGCACATTCCCCCAATCTGTTCTTTCTCCTGGGGTTGCCACATCAGTAAACTGTACTGCTACTCACTCTCTTGTGATGCTGAAACCCAAAGTCAGCCTGGGTTCTTCCCTTTCCCTCATGTCCAATGTGCCACCAACTTCTGTAGATGCTATTTCTTCAAACTCTCTTGAATTTGTCCACTCCTCTTCCTTTGGTGATGCCACAGCACAAGCAAAAAAATGCTCTTACTTGGCCTTCTTGCCTCCCTTCCTGCCTTCCCTTTCTAATCTGTCCTTCAGCTGAAGCCAGATGAGTCTTACAAAAAAAATCTGATTATGTTCTACCCTATGGTTAGGACCCTCCCTACTTCCTTTAGAATGAACATAGCAATTTGACTTACAGGATTTTATGGTTGTCCCTTCAGCCTCATCCTCCTCTGCCGTCAAGTCATAATCACTATTTGAAGTTCTCCTAATGTCCCTTGGGCTTTTTTACAGGGGCCTTTGTATAGGTTGTTTCTTTGCCTTAGAACATAGATATCCCCACCCTTCATTTCTGTGTCCTTCAGATTTCCGAGGTTAGGCTTCTTCTGGGATATATTCCCCAACCTACAAAACCTGGATAAAATGTACTTCTCGTGTATGTTAAATAACAACCTATAATTACCCCCATCACATTAATAGCAAACTAACAAAGCATTTTTCCCAGCAGACTGAAATTTCTTGGAGGCAGTCACCATGTACATGTTGTTCATCCTTAATCCCTAGCACTTAGTATTTTTAACATAAAATGTATTGATTTATTTATTGGATGAATTAATGCATACTAGATGTTTAAAATTATTAAATGGGCCTGAATTATACTGAGCTCATGGATTATTGCCATCCAAGCTTGCCTACATTACATTTTTTCAAATAAAGGAAAAGCCTAAAGAAACTGCATTTAGTTCTTTGATTTGCAAAATTTCTCCCTCTAAGCTTTTGTACTATGCCTTATGCTGAAACTGGTACCCTAAGGAACTTAATTACTGTTATTCTTTGTGTCCTCCAGATTTATTTCATGTAGGGAAAGTTTGCAGATCCATCAAAACAACTAAGATAACCCGAACCAAGTCTTTCTTAAGGAAGCAGAAGGAACAGGTGCTTTTTAAGCTCCTAAAAGAAAAGGCTTAAATATTTAGATGCCAAATAATATAGAGCTAAATATGTTCACTTTTTTGGCTAAATAGTAAATTGTGCAACATGGTTTTTATTTCCTGAGAATTCATTCCAGTAATTCTGCAGAAAATATAATTAGATAAGTAAACATTTAAATTAAATTCAAGAAAATTCTTATCCCAATGTGTCTTGGTACGTACTAACATGATTTATGTACAACATCTTTGACCAGTTTTTCAAAAGCCATGGAAACCACTCAATAAAATGTTGTTCTATTGTTAAATGCCAAGGACACAAAAATATACTATAATATAAACCTTAAGTAACTTGGTAAAGAAATGTATAGAGTACAATAAGAATAAACTGACAATAAACAATAATTTTAACTCACCCTTTGGCAAGGGCAGGGAGAAGATAGTTTAAATCTGTACTTTAGTGTAATTTAATACATTCTAAATGTAGAAAATATTCAACTACTAAATAAGTGAATAATTAGGAAAATAAATTAATATATACTTCAGTGTTTTTATATTTAGTTATAACAAAATGAATAAAATATAATTATAACTTTTTTTTTTTTGCAGTTTTTGGCCAGGGCTGGGTTTGAACACACCACCTCTGGCATATGGAGCCGGTGCCCTACTCCTTTGAGCCACAGGCACCATCCTATAATAATATTTTATAAGGTATTCTTAAATTTTGACTATTAAATAATGTAGAAAGAAATAAGTTAACAAAATCCTGAAAACATATTTGTAACAGATATAAAACACAAAAGGGTAGCATTGGGATTCAACACATAAAGAACTCAAGCACATCAAAAAACTTTGAAGAACTAGAAAAGAAAATCATACATAGTGTCCTGAATTCACTCTAATAAAGCTTTTTTATCCCCAAATCAACACTGAAACAAAGTAACTATTCATAACTTTAAATTCTACTATAGTCAGATAGAGAAAATAGAAGCCACTCTAGGTATTTCAAACAGAGGGCATCTAATATAGGAAATTGGATACACAGTGATAGAAGAGGTAAAAGTCAAGGATGGAATTGTTAAGCAACCCATACATTTAGCCATAACAAGAAGTTATGACCACCCTTAGAGCTAAATGACCCAGAGCAGAGATAGTGTTACCAGAATCTAGAAGCCAGCACTGTCTGGTGAAGCTAGTACACATGAGGGCCACCCAGTAGCAGCTCAGGGCACAGACATAGCCAGGACCATTCTCCGGACCAGTGCTGTACTCATTTCAAGGCTTCACACATGCTGTGTTCTCTCCGCTATGAAATAGTTTATCTTTGTGGACATCTTCCATCCTCTCATTCTGACTAGCTCCTCATTAATCTAAAGGAGCCTGCCCAAAGTCTACTCGTCCCAAGACACCTTCATTGAGCTACAGCCTATATAAGAATGCCTCTTAGGGACAGTAATTTCCTTGTTACATGTTGTATGGTTAATGCATGAAACCATCTGGTGTACAGCATGAGAATCAGTAAATAATGGTTGATTAAATGACTATCCAATAATAGAACTTTGGTACGCCCTCAATTTCTCTTTGAAAAGCCACCCCTGCCTTCATTAATATGGATCAGTTGGATCTGACACCACTACCTCCCACTTTTTGGTTGCATCCCCATCAATTCCATTTCCCAGGGTGACCCAGTGTTTGACTTTGGAATAGTCAGATGACCAAGTTAACCAAATGCAGTCAATCCCAGGACTTTCTTTGGAGTTAATCCTTAAGAGACATTCTTCATCTGCTGAAGTCACTGAGCTGATGGATGTAAGCCTGCATAAGAACAAGCTGCTGGGAAGTCTCTGAATCCATTCATGCCTAAACCTGAATATTTTAAGTTCATGATCCAACAAATTCTTCTCTGGCTGAAGCCTGTTTGGTTTCTATACCTTACAACTGAGGAGCCCTCACTGATTCTTTTATCAAGAGCCACTATATTTCAGAACTTTTTATATATCTGATTCTACCCCTTTACCCTTTTTGGACCTTTGGCTCTCTATTATTGAGGTACTCTGGCTAATTTCTCCAATATGATTTCAATATTTCTTCTACATTACTTTTGCAGGCATCATAAAAGACCTTAGTGATACACCTAGACCAAAGTATGTACAGACGTCAACATATCAAATATTACTAACCAGGGTAATGGTTCTCTAACTTGCAGGGCATAAGCAGCATTTAGAGAACCAATTAAAAATGCTATTTTATTGTCTCCACACCAAAATATTCTGATATAGAAGTTCTGGAGGCAAGTCTCAAGAATCTGAAATCTTTTAAATAAAATCTCAAATGATCTTGATCTAGGCTGTCTTCAGACTATACCCAATGAAATTCCAGAGGGAAAAACAGACAATAGCATACTGATTACAGAGGAAATGCCAGTGTTGTGGGAACTTATTACAGGATGGGAGGGGGAGGGCTTAAACTAGTCTGGGGAATCACAAAACCTGAGAAAGAAACATTTAGACTGAGGCCTGAATCATGCCCAGGAAGAGAGCTTGGCAGAAGGAAGGGGTGAACGTTCTGGACAGAAGGACTGCATGTATAAAGCCATCAAGAATGAATGATTACAGGACACGTGAGCTACTGAAAAATGGAGAGTAGGGAAGAGCAGGAGAAGCAGGCAGGGAAACTCCTAGGGAGGGGCCTCGCAGACTGTAAGAAGGCGTTCAGACTTTATCCTAAAAGGGAGGCAAGTCAGTGAAGGGCATTTGGGCAGAGACTGATTTGTGTTTTATAAATAGCTCTAAGAGGAGGGTTCCTGTGCAGATGAGTCATTAATGATGTGCTCCTAAGGAGATATTCTTCTTAGTAAAGTATCTCAAGAATGGAAGAAAAAGTATCCAATGTACTCAGCCCTACTATGAAACTAATTTATGGCTTTCATATGAAAGCTATAACCCAATTATAAATTAAGAATATGGGGAAAGGGGAAAAGGAGGGGAGGGGAGGGGGAAGGTTGGACGAAGGGAGGTTGATCGGTGGGACCACACCTACGGTGCATCTTACAAGGGTACATGTGAAACTTAATAAATGTAGAATATAAACGTCTTAACACAATAACTAAGAAAATGCCAGGAAGGCTATGTTAACCACTGTGATGAAAATATGTCAAATGGTATATAAAACCAGTGTAACGTGCCCTGTGATTACATTAATGTACACAGCTATGATTTAATAATAAAAAAATAAATTAAAAAAAAAAAAAAGGAGAAACCTCCAAGGAAAGCAGGAAGGGCAGGACAGAAAAGTGAGGGTGGTTTTAGGCCGAGTGCCAGCTGAATATGGCTTAAGTCTGATCAAGAAAAAGGGGCGAGTTTTTCAGACTCTCCCAATATAGCCATCTGGAGAGACTGGGATTCCCAGGCACTCTGGACGCTCTGTTGTAGGGAGGCTGAGCACCCCCAGTGGCCGAGCCCAGTGGGAAATGGGCAATTGTCAAAACAGAAAGTACACAGGCGCCTCCAGAGGGTAGCCCTCAGCAGAAAGAGCAAAACAGTAAACACAACCTTATCACCATTTGTCCCCCAAGCTTTTGTAAGGTACCTGTACTAGTTGCCAGAACCTGTGAGTGCTTAGTCAAACTGGGACCCCTTTTTCCTAACTCTAAAAGTCTCACGTCCAAACAACTACACTCAGCTGTCTCACTTGGAACCATGCTCAGAACTTGTCATAAGATTCTTGTGATTATCCCTCAGGAGTTTCAGAAACAGCTTAAATTCATTCAAAGTTGAGCTTT
The DNA here is from genome assembly GCA_963574355.1 of Loris lydekkerianus. Taxonomy (NCBI): domain Eukaryota; kingdom Metazoa; phylum Chordata; class Mammalia; order Primates; family Lorisidae; genus Loris; species Loris lydekkerianus. The sequence continues at coordinate 6,310 of CAUYPK010164455.1, read as the reverse complement.
CTGAATAAGATGGGCAATCAAGCTTAGCAATTCTGATTTTTAAAACATTAACGTTGACTTTTCCCCGCCCCTTCTCCACAATAAAAAATAAATAAATATATATATATTTTATATATATATATATAAAGAGCTTATGATGAATTTTAAGAGGAGGAATTTAAAAATAAAACCTACAAAAATTGTTTTGAGTCATGGCAGTATCTTTTGAATGAAATGTGTTGCCTTGGATGGTGTCTCCCTCGAAGGAGACTGCACTCAACTTAACATGTTTAATATAACAAACAAAAAAAAGAAACGTCCTTTGCTCATAGCCATTTCTTAATGGTGTCCCTTTAACCAAAGATGGGGACAAAATGTATGTCGTAATCAGTTTCAGAGCCAGGAACATTCTGTCACATCGACCTACTCCAGCATGATGAATAACCTATAAAAGAAAAAAAGTCGTCACCTACCATCTTGATCCTTATTGTCAATGTTTGGTTACTGCCTCATTGTAAAAGAACAGGGAGAGAAAAGGGATCATAAAGGTTTTGTTTTAATACATTTTCATCTTCTGTGAACTTTATAATTATAACCTCAATGAAAGGGTGAGAAAATGGGGGAAAACATTTATTTCAAAAAGCCTTAGTAACATTCTGAAGAGGTAGCTCCCTAGTGACATAGGAGAATCCCTTACCGTATAAAACTTTAGGCAATGAGAAAATGATGGAATAGTAAAAGAACAGGTCAAATAAAATCACCGAGAAACGTGAAATTAGTAACAGAACCCCCATGCCCAATTTACCAATCTTCTGGTTTTTCCTGCTATCCTCAGCAGATTCAGAAAGATTTGGTGATGGCTTCATGGTAAAGTCTGGCCAAGGGCAGTTAAACACATTTTAGCACTAGCCTGGGACTATGAAAGGTATTTTAAAAAATTTATTTATGGAAAACTACTTTCAGGGCTCAAAATCCTCCATTAAGTTCTAAAAAAACAATATACATTATCTCACTCTCATTAAATGTACTCTTATTAATTATTATTATTTATATTTTAGTGAGAACAAAAAGATATCTAGTGCCATTCATGAATCAAACATATTTAAATAAATTTTAATGCTTTCATTTCATCTTAAAATCTTATACTCTATTTAAACTTATATTTTTAGCTATTTTTTCAAAGAACCTAAACTATCACTATTGTAGTACATGTATATTACATAGAATTACACATACACATAAATACATATACATATCTTAATGATATGTGCATATATACAAATATATGCAGATATGAATATATATTTAATTGTAAAAGTATGTATACATTACAGGTGCCAACTGCTTAAACACTTTCTACTAAATGACAAAACCCTTAGAGACCATGAATTTAGTGGGCATGCTTCTGAGAAAAAATATAAAATTTAAAATAATGAGAAATTTCATCCAGAGAACATATTTTTCCAAAGCCATGCATGGAAAGAAGACAGAATATGAGAGAAAAATGTAAGCATGGTGAGAGAGGGTTAAATCTGGCAATGTTTTACACATAAAAACATGGAACTGTGTGTAAACGATCACCGTGAGGGACATCAGACAATGTCCCAGGCCCTGGGCAGCTGAGTCATTGGTCTCAAACATCTCGGCCATTAGGAGAAAGAAGGTCATTTATCTCCTCTGCCCAACACCTATCCCAGCCCTTCCCATCTTCCCATCAGAATTTGATGAGGTTCTTGCTTCCATAGTCATCACTTGCCTCCAAAATACACTGACTACTAGCATACATGACAGCACACTCCCCTGTTTTTCTTTCTACTATACAGGCCCCTCTTTTTCAGTCACTTTATCCAGTTCCTCCTTGCCAGGCTGACCCTTAAATATCCTCTGGATATCAGAACACAAAACTCGTATTCTCTTATTTTCCTCCTGAGTGAGCTAATGTAACCCCATAATTTTAAAACTCAAGAACGTATTAGTAGCTTCCAAATTTACAAGTCCAATTTGGTTCTCTCTTGAATTCTAGACTTATCTACCAACTGCCTGCTTCACACCTCCTGTTGGGTGTCTAAGAGGCATTGCAAACAAACCTAACTTTTGCCCATCATGAACTATTCCCACACCAGTCTTCCCTTCCTCGGAAAAGGGCACCACCAATCTGCCTGATTGCTCAAACTAACCAGCTAAGTGCTCCCTACGTCTTCCATTTCTTTTGTTTTCTTATCAAGTCCTGTCCCTTGAGTTCTCTTTCTATACATAGTTTTTCAAATATGGAACCCACTCATTTATTTCCATTCTCACCACTACCACATTCACCTACTCACGCCCCTTTCTCATTCATTCAGTCCACAGGAGCCAGTGTAGATCAAACCAGGTAGGTCATTTTGTTACCTACAATTCTTTAATTTGCCCTTTGCTTTTGGCATACCTTCTAAATCTTATTTCTTCATTCTTTAAGGCTCTGCCTGGTCTAGACCATCATAGCTATTTCCTCAAGCATTTTTGTATAAATTTTTTGATAAGCTTGTCAATTTCTTTTAGGGCAAAGTGGGATTTTGATAGGGTTGTGTCGAATATGTAGATAAGTTTGGGAATCACTGCTATGTCAACAACATTAGGTCTCTATGAATATGAATTTTTATTAAATCATAACTGTACATTACTGCAATTATGAGGTACAATGTGAGTTTATATATAATTTGGAATGCTTACATCAAACTGGTTAACATAGCCTTCACCTCACTTATTTAATTGTGTTAAGACATTTACACTCTACTCTTCATAAATTTAACATGTACCCTTGCAATATGCACAATATGGAGGTGGAACATATTCTTCTTAGTAAAGTATCTCAAGAATGGAAGAAAAAGCATCCAATGTACTCAGTACTAGTATGAATATCTTTACATCCAGATCTATCTTCACTATTTTTGACAATGTTTGAATGCTATTGTGAATGGAATTGTGCTCTGAATTTCATTTTTAAATTATTCCTTGCCAATAAACATAAATGCAATTGATTTCAGTATATTAAGCCTCTATTCTACTATGCTGCTAAACTTATTAGTGCAAATAGTCTTTAAAAGATTCCTTATATTTATGTACAAAATTACATACAGAAACATCTGCAAATATCATTGTACTTCTTCCTTTCCATTTTGGCTACCATTTATTTCTTTTTCTTGCCTAATTGCCCCAGCTAGAACTTCTAGTGTAATGTTCAATAAAAATGACAAAGGCAGCTTTCTTGTTCCTGATCTTCAGAAAAAGGCATTTCATCTTTTGCCATTAAGAATTATGCTAGCTGGCATATTATAGATGCCTCTTAACATATTAAAGAAGTCTGCTTCTATTCTTAGTTTTTCTGAGTTTTTTTTTTTTATCATAAAAGAGCATTAGATTTTTTTGCTTTTTCTGCATTTGAGATAAGCATGGGGGAAGTTGTCCTTTATTAATTTGGTATGTAACATCGATTGATTTTCAGATTTTGGACTACTGTTACATTGTTGAGATAAATCCCAATTATTCATGGTGTATAATTGCTTATACATGTTATTGAATCTGGTTTGCCAGTATTTTGCTAGGGGTAATTGCATCTATACTCATAAAGGACATTGGTACATAGTTTTCTTAAAATGTGTGGTTTGGGTAAAAGAGTAATACTTGCCTAATAATTTGAGTTGGAAAGTGTATTTCCTCTTTTATTTTTTGGCAGAGTTTCTGAAGGATTGGTATTAATTCTTCTTTGAATGTTTGTTAAAATTCACAAGTGAAGCCATCTGGGCCTGGGCTTTTCTTTGTTGGAATTGTTTGTAATTACTAATTCAAAATTTTGCTTGTTATAGTCTGTTTAGATTTTTTTATTTATTCTTGAGTCAGTTTTAGTAGTTTGTGTCTTTCTAGGAATTTGTCCATTTCATCTACATTATTTAATGTGTTGGCATACAGTTGTTCACAGTATTCCCTTACAACTCTTTTTATTTTTGCAAAGTCAGCCGTGGTGTCCTCTTTTCCATTTCTGATTGAATAACTTGAGTCTTCTTTTTCTTATTCAGTCTAGTAAAAGGTTTGTCAAATTTGTTGATCTTTACAAAGAACCAACTTTGTAAAGTTCATAATTAATTTTATTTTTTCTATTCTTTATTTATGCTTTTCATTTGTTTGAGCCTGTTTTAGATTATAGCTGTTGTTTCAACATCTTAAGGTAAATATTAAGGTTATCTAGAGATTTTTCTTTTTAATACATTTGTGTAGTGGTGAAAAAACACCTCCACTAAGAGTAGAGGGCTCAGGCTGGGTCCAAGACTTAAATTATATAAAATAGATTAACATGAAAAAAGTAGAATACAAGTTTTTCATGGCATGGGAGCTCTCATAAGAAATGAAGACCCAAAGAAGCAGAGTCAGCTATTTATATACTAGATTGGAAAAAGAATATTTAGTAGTGACAAAGCAAATGAATTATTTAAGAAAGGCTAAATGATAAAAGTTATTTTAGAAGGGCTATACAAAAATCTGTCAATTTTGACTTCCTATCCTGGAAGATACCAATATTTATTGCCTTTCCCTCTGGCATAGGGAAGGTGCCTTTCACAAGAGAATTTTGTAATTTTAAGAAACATCATTAAAGTCAGAATGATTTTTTGCATCTGTTGTTTTTCAAGTGCCTTTCACTTATACCAGGATAGCATATTGTAACCCCTACATTTGTCTAAACTATGAATTTACCTCTAAACACTGTGTTAGCTGAACTCTGTATATATTGCTCCATCATGTTTTTATTTTCATTTGTCTCCAAGTACATTCTATTTTCCATTGTGATTTTTTTTCTTTGACATTATTTCTTTGGTTATTTAATAGAGTATTATTTAATTTACACAAATGTTCTGTTATTAACTTCAATTTAATTTTATTTTGACTGGGAAACATATTTTGTAGAATTTCAAATCTTTTAAATATATTGAGGCTTGTTTTACATATGGCCTACAATAGGATCTACCATATAAGCACTTCAGAAGAATATGAAATCTACTGTTGTAAAGATATCTATTAAGTCTGCTTGTTCAAACCTTCTATTTCAATGTTGACCTTCTGCCTAGTTGAGCTACCCATTATTAAAAGTGGACTACTAAAGCCTCAAAATATTGTTAAACTTTCTATGTCTCCCTTCAATTCTGTCAGTTTTTGCTTCTGATATTTTGGGTATTTTTTAAAAAGGTACATATATTCATAGTCAATAAATCTTTGTGAAGAACTGATATTCTTACCCTAAAATGTCCTGTTTTCTCTATTAATATGATGGAGAACCGGGGGCCTCAAGGTCACATGTGGCCCTCTTTGCAGCTCCTTGACAAAATCCAAACTTCACAGAACAAATTTCTTTATCAAAAGAATTTGTTCTTTAAAATTTGGATTTAGTCAAAAGGCCACACTCAAGCATCCAGAAGGCCTCATAGAGCCCCACCCACAAGTTCTATTTTTTTTTTGTTTTTTCTAACCTAGTTATATTTTTGCATCTTAAATATATCACTTGTAGATAGTATATACTTGGATGTTTTTATTAAATCCATTTTACTAATCTCCCTGCCTTATGATTGGTATGTTTAATCCATTTACACTTAATATAATAATAAAGTAGAATCTATATTTGTCATTTTGCTATTTTATATATCTATGTCTCTTGTTTATTCCTCAATTTGTCTTTTGTGTTTAATAAATATTTTCTAATGTACCACTTTAATTCTCTTGTCAACTCTTTTATTCCATTACAAACTTTTAAAAATTACTTTTTAGTAGCTGTTTTCAGGATTACTACTATTCACATCTTAACTTATAATCTGGTGAAATTAATTTTAACGTAATTGGAATACTATGCAAAAACTTTTAACTCCTCTATCACTCCGTTCTCTTTCCTCTACTTTGTGACAGACACAATGTCTGCCATTTACCTTTACTGGTGCTCTTTATGTCTTCATATGGGTTTGAGTTATTGTCTAGCGTCCCTTCATTTCAGGCTAAAGGATATACTTTAATATCTTGTATAGTGCAGGTCTGCTAGCAGCAAATTCTCTATTTTTTTTTCCTGAAAATTAATTTTTCTTCATTTTTATCTTTAATCATCAGAGAAATGCAAATCAAAACCACTTTGATTAAAGAAAGATGGAGACTTTTCCTCCTTTATCTTTACATGGATGGAGTTGGAACATATCCTTCTTAGTAAAGTATCCCAAGAATGGAAGAAAAAGTACCCAATGTACTCAGCCTTACTATAAAACTAATTTAGGGCTTTCACATGAAAGCTATAACCCAGTTACAACCTAAGAATAGGGGAAAG
>CAUYPK010164454.1:0-34497 GCA_963574355.1 Loris lydekkerianus | reverse complement strand
AAAAAAAAAAAAAAAAAAAAAAACACTTTCCAAATATCTATCCCAAAATGTTGAAATGATTTATTTTGATAGCATTAAGTGAAATATTTACTTCTTGCACTCTTTTATTTGACCTAAATTGTTTCTTTTAAATACTTCTTTTAGAGATATACAGTAAATCCTCACTTAACATCATTGATAGGTTATTAGAAATTGTGATTTTAAAAGAAACGAAAAGTCCTCAATTAATGTACTTTCCTTCAATGTTGTTTTATTATAATGTTGATGAGAAAAAACATGTTTTTTTTATACATTCTTTTACTTAAAGTGACACTTTCCAAGAACATATTTATGATTTTAAGCAAGGACTATAGTATTGAGGATAATGTTGTTAAAATAATTTTTTGACAACCACTCACATAATCCACATAATTTATCAACTTCTTCCTTTCCTGATAGAAACATGAGAATAGAACCTCTTTCCCACTTTTGGATTAAAATCAATATACCATTTCTGCTACTTGTATTTTAAGGTACTAATGCATGCTACCTCATTTTACATTAGGTTTTATTAGAAAATGTCTTTAATTAGACATAATTATAAATGTTTAATAAGAAAGTTCTGTCCTGGGGGAAAACAAAAAAATGAAATTGTACCCTATTTGTACATGGATGTATTCAAACTATATTCTTTTATATTGCTTTCATGACATCATTTATTTTTTGAGACAAGGTCTTGCCCTGCTGCCTGGGCTGGAGTGCAGTGGTGTCATCTTAGCTAACAGCAACCGCAAACTCCTGGGCATTAGCAATCATCCTGTCTTAGTTTCCCAACATCATTTGTTTTTTAAAGTGGTCTTGCTTTCTTATACTGATCTTATTTTTTTAGATCTTCCTAATGCACCTGGGTTTTATATAAGTATTACAACATTTGACTATTGGCTAAATTTTTCAAAATCCCTTTTTTTAATGCTGCTATTGATGTTAACAGTGAATTTCCTTCTAATTTCAAATCCAGTGCTCCATCCTGTCTAAGTCACCTGCGTTCTGTGGTTTACCTTACCCCTACTGTTTCTTTGGGCATTCAGTATTTCCCCAGAGGCAGGGTCTTGAACTATCATAACTGTGCCCAGGCGCCTAAAGGACCTGATGCTACTGCTCAAAACTCTTTGATGAGGGAATAAATTACCTTCTTAGAATGCATTACTATCATACTGTTATGTTTCTCCCCAAACCTCCCCAAATCTTTATTTTAAATTAAGCCTGGCATCACTTATTTTTCTCTGAAAATCTAAATCACCTGTAAAGATTTTTCCCAGCATCTCTACATAAGTAGTTTAAGCATTTCTTTTTGTCCCTCTTTTTACTATCATTTTGAGCAACACTCCCCCATACTCAAAACCCTTTACAGCCCCAGGGAGCTTGACCATGAAGCTTCCTTTCTGGTCCTGTATTTCCTAAATCCTTCTGATTGTTCAAGTTATATCCTATCATACTCGTATATGGCGTAATTTGGGATATGGATAATTCCATGGCCCCATAGAAGTTACTGACCTGTCAAAGTAAATTTCACTTTTTTTTTTTTAATTTTGACTTCAAATTTGATCATTTTTAATGCAAATGATTACTTTGCAAGTATGATGGTTCCTTGAGTAATTTAAAAATAGAACTTCCACTATGATCTGACAATTCCATTAGTGAATATATATCCAAGGAAAATTTATCTGTTAGTAACTGGGAAAATGTGTTAAATATACACAGTGGAATACTACTCAGCCATAAAAAAAATGGAATTCTGTCATCTGCAACAACATGGAAGAGCCTATGGGATTCCATGTGAAATAACATAAGCCAAACACAGAAGGAAAACACCGTATGATCTCAATGATCTCAATGATATGTGGAATTTTTAAACGTTGATCACATGGAAGTAGAGAGTAGAATACAAATTACCAGAGGCAGGAGATGGTAGGAAGAATGGGGAAAGGCTGGTTCTTGATTACAGTGAGGAGAAATAAATTCTGGCATTTTATTATACAGAAGGGTGGCTGTAGTTAATAATAATGTATTCAGATGGAGGGAGGGTGAATGGTGGGACCACATCTATGGTGCATATTGCAAGGGTACATGTAGGAACTATTAAGTATAGAGTATAAATGTCTTAACACAATAATTAAGTAAATGAGGTGAGGGATATATTAACAACTGTGATATAAGCATTCCAAATTGTATATGAAATCAGCACATTGTACCCCATAAATGCATGAATGTATCATGATCTATGTGTTTATGACTTTATTAAAAAATAATAGTGTATGCATAAGACCGGACATGGTGGCTCACATCTGTAACCCTAGCACCCTGGGAGGCCAAGGAGGGTAGATTGCTGAAGCTCAGGAGTTCAATATCAGCCTGAGCTAGAGTGATAACCTGCCTCCCCACCCCCCAAAAAAGCTAGCTGGGTGTTTTGGTGGGCATCTGTAGTCCCAGCTACTAGGGAGGCCAAAACAAGAGGATTGCTTGAGCCCAAGAGTTTGAGGTTGCTTTGAGCTATGAAGCTTTGGCACTCCAGGGAGGATGACAGAGAGAGACTCTAAGTAAATAAATAAATAAATAAATAAATAAATAAATAAATAAATAAAATAATGTATTCATAATAATTAGAAGATAGGATTTTGAATGTCTCACCACAGAGAAATAATAGATGTTTGAGGTGATGGGTGTGCTAATTACTCTGATTTGGTCCTTATGTGTTGTGCAAGATTATGGAAACATCACACTATAACCATTAATATGTCCATTTATAAAGTCGGTTAAACATAAAACAAACAAGAATATACCACTTTAATAGCACGACCTATATCTATGACATTTTATAGATTCATAAATATACAACCAAGTGCTTTCTTTAACTGCTTATCAAAATTACTACTTATCATAATACTTGCAAAAATTTATATCAACTTATCAATTTGTATCAATGTTTTGTTTTAAAGAACATGAAACAAGGAAACATATGGTCCTTAACTAATTGACAATAAAGCTGCCTTCCACACAATCTCTTTGCAGGCAATTACTTTGCTTTCTATGTAACAGAGTCACCCAAAAACTTTCTTTAAAGGATTTTTCCCCTTGATCTACTCTCACATGTGCAACATGTATTTCTCTTCTGTTTTTTTCCTCATCTCTTCTGTAAATCCTAAGTGAGTCAACACCATTTGTTCTTTCACCCTGTCTCCTAATTTTGATATTATTTCTTTGAAAAAACACATTGAGGTAACGCTATACATCTGGGGCGATGCCACGTTCTACGATGCAAAAAGGAATACAGCATGTTCTCTGCCTTTAATAATCTCACTGCCTTTTTTGTACATAGACAAAAAACTGCAGTAAATATGTTAAGTGCCAGAAATTTAGTCTCTGGAAAAAATGATTGGTTATAGGAAATTTTTATGCTTGTATGGACAGACAAAAATGTTAGCGTTTCTCACCCGCAGATTTGGGTGTGGGTTGAGAACGAGCTGTCTGGGGTTACTCAGGCCTGGCCTTGCAAAGGCGCCACGTGCTCCTCGACAGCCATAACTGTGCACAGTGAGGTACCACTCACCCAGCTGCTGCTTGGCACGTTGCCCCCTTTGTTCCCCTGGATGTAATGGTGTGCAGGACCTGCCCCATGTGCAGATGACAGATCATAGATTGTGGACGATCTATGTAGCAGAGCTCCCTGGCCACTGGGAGCTGGATAAGGGCAAGCTTCCCATGTAGCTCACCAGCTCTGTGAGCTGAATAAAACATGTGGCTCCTGTTGTCCTTGCCTCTTCGGTCTGTTTGAATTAGAACACTGCATTATACTTGTTTGAACAGTGATAATAAATAATTGAGTAGTGCCTAAGAAACAGATTATATAAATAAATAATAATATGAAATAGCCTAGAAATTCCAGTAAGGAGTTTAGTGTAGCTGAAGTATAGGAAGAATGGGAAAGAATATGAGACTCTGAGAACTAATACAATTATTTTAATCTTCCAAATTGATGACTAAACTGAGTATATCCCTTTTCAACAGGTACCTGTACAAATGAGCACAGTCATATTCAGCAAGTGGGATTGTTAATTATTTTTACATTTTTCAATAAACAATAGATTCTTTAATTATTCGTGTGTATATTACTAAGATGACACCCTCCAAAGTGATAGGTTATTTAAAAGGTATTGGCCAGACACAATGGTTTATGTCTTTAATCCCAACACTTTTAGAGACTAACATGGGAAAATCACTTGAGGCCAGGAGTTTGAGATAAGTCTGGGCAATGTAGTGAGATCCCATTTTTACAAAAAAAAAAAAGAGAGAGAGAGAAAAATTGAAAATTAACTGGGTGTGGTGGAGCGCAACTGTAGTCCTACTTACTTGAGAGGATGAGGGGGAGAGATGACTTTATTCCAGGAATTGGGGAGTATTATGTACCACTGATGCCAGAATTTCTTCTTCAATAGGTCCTTGGTCTCAGGGATTTGAAGAATGAAACCATGGAGTACAGATCAGTGGTAAGGCAGGATTTTATTAGAAAGGAATATGGAAGTAAAAAGCACCAGAGCTTTTGAAAGGGGGAAAGAACTAACTGAGCAGCATCTACGTGGGCTCTTTATTCCGGGGGTATTAGCTCTTGAGAATTACACTTGGCCAGCATTTAGTAGGTGGAAAAAAATATATTTTCAAAGCTAATGAGTGCATTAACAAATGAATGAGTATAGTTCTTCCTCCACTAGGGCAAGGTTATCAGGTCTTTACAGCTTTTGTCTCTGAAAAGGGACTGGGGTGTGTGCTCCCTACTTAAGGTGAAACTACCTGAAAAATTATCTCAGGCTGCTTTGTTCATGATCTTGTTAGAGCCCAGTGAGTGTGTCCTGAAAAAGGCAGCCTGTTTGTGCCTGGAAACAGGGGTCTGATTTCTGAGCTCACCTGGCCCTAGAGAATGGTGGGAGGTCCCTGTCCAGCCCTGAGTGGTAAAATCCTGTATCACCATGATGACACCACTAAACTCTAGCTGGGGTGATAGATCGAGACCCGGACTCACCAAAAAGTTATCATGTATCTGTTTTAGGATTTGGTTGCAAGAAGTATTAAAATATTGAAAAACTGATAATAAGATAAATTTTGACTAGTAAGTAAGCAGTGCATTGACTAAATTGGCACTCCTAATAAATGGATGCCAGACATCTTACAAGGGTTTTGTGGCATATTTAGTAATATTAATAATATACTGTGAAATAAACGTGCAAATAATATATGAATTGGGTCTTCTCAATATATCATTTATATCACAAGCAGGGATAGATACGTGGATATTTTAGGTAGTATAGTTTCAGCAATTTATATTTTTTTACATGTATATTTCAAAAGAGTATCATTGCTTTAATAGCAAATACAAATACTACTACTAAATAGACTCACCATTAAGGAATCTTTATCATCTTCATTCAAAGTGTCCTTAACCATTTGAATTGGTGACCATAATACTAGAAGACACTTTAAGATGACATGAGTAAAAGAGAGCATGTGAAGTGGGGTAAGTAGACAAAGCCATCCCCGTAAATGATCCTCATTTTAAATTATATGCCAAAGAAGAGAGCTGGAAATGGAGGCTAAAAGGAAACAGTACCACTAAGTCTAGAATCAGCGTGTTTCAAAGATCTGCCTTCACAGAAAATTTAAAATGTTCTCCTATAAAATATATAGTAAGAAGCAGAGATAGTTCTTTGAGCAATTATTTTAAAAATCTTTAAAAAAGAGCAGTAGCTGATTTAATATACAAAAACACATGCAATAAGTATGATTATCATCTGTTTTAATTTGGAAAAATCTCCAAATTTCTAAAAAATTTATTTTTCTTCTACTAACATAGCTTCTTATATAATTTAGTTTAATATTAATATTAACATATAATATAGTCTGAGGAAAAAATGAAATATTAAAGATATTTGCTGATAAAAATTGCTCGGTTTGCTATTCTTGATTTTTGATGCAGCCTCTGTGTGGGACGGAAGGAAAGGGGTGTCTCCAATTGATTACAACAATAATAACAAAGACTCTTGCATTTAATTCCTTATGGATTTATCATTTTCATTTATTGATATTCGGTTTGTCTATTATTAAACTTAATCTTGAGAATTTACTGAATAAAAACGGGAATATTTTATTTAAGATAAAAAAAAATTGGCTTAATAAAAAAAAATGATCTATATGAGTTCACTTTGACTTAGCAGCCTAAGATTTGATGTCAGAATCTTGGTGACTATTAAAGGTAATTTTGTTCAGACTCAACTCTATCCCAATGATTCTTTGCTTGAATATCATGGGGCTATACTTTTTTATCTTAATACTTTAAACATTTGAAATTTTCCTTACAGTCCAGTGACCCCAGCAATAAATTACTTTGCTTTGTTTTCTGAAATATGTATATGACATAGTTCAATGGTAATAAAAATATTCCCTAAAATCAGTCAAAACGTGAGTAAAAAAAAAAAGTTCAATAGCTGTGGGATTTTTCACCTTCTTAATATGTGTCTATTTTTGTATTCATTACGTTTTTTATAAAAATAAAATAGTTTAGATATACTTAATTGAGTAAGTAAATATTATAAAGTAATTGGGAGAAATTCTCTTCAATTTTAAATCAAAGAAAAACGTTTGAAGAGGAAAAAATGTAAAAATGTGTGCTTTCAATTTAAAAATTGAGTAACATCACTTTTGAAACTATATGTTTAATATAACAAGATTAGCATGCATGTCATTTGTCTGACAGAGAATGCAAGAAATCAAATTTATTTGCTTTGCACTTGGAATCTTTAATCGTATAAATGGACAATAGTTCCTTATTTTACTATTAAAATTGAAATGCTATAATTAACAGTTTTCAGTGGAATAAATTCTCTATTCTTTTAATGAGGAAAGCTTTTCACCAGTAGCCCGAGGGAATTATAAGGTCTGGCTAGTCACTGAACAAACAGATTCAATTCCCTATGAAACCTATTAGCCAACCTGTGTATGAATCCATTTGCTAATACTAATGATCACATATTCACTCAAGAAGGTACAGATTTACTCTGACTATCTGGCATACAGTGTTTATAAAAATTCATTATGTATGCCTTATCATATCAGATAGGGTTAACTTTTAATCAGGAGATCAAAAACTGTATGTACAGACATATACATTTGAAATATAATATTCTATTTCAGAACATAAATAGATGTTCTATTTCAAAACCATTATCATATCAAGTATAACAAAACATATTACCATATGTTTTGAATGGCTAAATGTACAGTCAAATACCAGAATAACAAAATGTATAAAATTAAAACATTTATCGAAAAATAATAACTAATAAGAGGTATAAAATTAGAAAATGTGATAAAGGTAAACAAATATGACAACACACTGAGTGTCCCAAAAATCACCAAACGTAGGGAAAACATACTCATATCTTATATTTTTAATGTTTTACATTTATATATCAAGATGTAGAGAAATATTTTGTGACTATTTTGCAATGAATATTCTGTAAATTAAGGTACATTTAGCTGCAGTTTCCAAATTCTCCCATGTATGCATGTATGGTGAACTTTGGGACATACTGAATAATATTCATTACACTATTTTTCAAGAACTACATATTCACCAGTGTATTTTACAGAAAATTCTAATAATATTAAATAAAATTATTCTAAATTCTATAACTATTAATTTTTGAGAAAGAAGATAATAAAATACAAATATTTTCCAGAATCCATTGCTTTTTCATAAAGTTTTATTTAGTGTACACTTTATTATTTGTTATACAATTGGAAATATTCAAATGTTTGAATAAAAACAAAATATCATGCAGTTTCTTGTTTTATGTTTTATCTAAATAATTACCTCACCAAAACCATCTTTAAAACTTAAAATTATGTGAACCACCTTTTCTCATTCAATTTATGGATTATCACAATGCAAATATTAGCTAAAATTTTTTAAAAGATTGGGGAAAATATTAGCTGAAGTGTGTTCCCTCATCATCCAAATTTACTAATAATGTAGCAGAAGAAAACAGTGGTTTTACTTAAATATAAGCAAGGACCAAATCAAGACACATATAGAGTCACAGTCTTTGAAACCACAGTAGAAAAATGACTGAGGTTTTAAAAGCCTAACTAGAGATTTTTATCATTCAATATACAGAAGATACCAAAACATGATTATACATTTTAAGAGATGTTATCTGTGTATTACTTTTTGAAGTTGAATTGAAGGTACCATTACTGGTTACGGGTACCTAAACGTGCTACACACATCCATTTTACCTGCAATTCATACACTTTGGGGAATGATTGATTTTACCATTTTACTTCTAACAATATTGCTTAAAACATGTAAACATTTTTTGGCATGCTCAGTATTAATATAAATGAACAATTTTATGAAATATTGCCAAAGAACTAAAATTAAAATATAAGACTGTTCTCCTTAAACATGACAGAAACAAAAATTCCACGCTTAACCAAATCTTGCTTAAAGAAACACGCTTTATATTTAAAAATACATAATATTTAAAGTAAAAAACAATGAAATCCATAATATGAAAGCAATTAAAAATGGGCAATGGGTTAGACTGTATTACTGTCACCAAAAGAAAGCTAAAAGGTAAAAATGTGTTAACAGATATAGAAAGAATATTTCATAATGGTAAAGGTGTCACTTCAATTTGACAACCAGCTAATCTTAAATTTATCTTTACTTAATAATACTACTATAAAAATATTTAGGAAGACATTTTGACAGAATAAAAAGAATTAAAAGATGAATATAAAATATTTGGGTGATGTTAATACACATCTCTCAAGAATTCATACAACAAGCAGGCAACAAGCTCATGAATTGTAAAGAAGAGTTTAATGGCCTGATTAATCAGTTTTACCTAACTGATACTACTTGCAACAACTGTAGAATGCACACTTCTATGATCTGGTGAAACATTTATTAAAATAGACCATATGCTGAAGGATTGTTTTGAGATTCCCCAGCTGAACTAGGGTTTCAGTAAGGGAAATTAAGGACAGCTCGATGTGGATGTTTGCAGTGTGTCTTTTCCTGAGATTCTTCTTTTACAAGGTGGACTGTCTAATGCCTGTCGTCCTACTCACCACTGAAAGGCCCCCCCAGGAGAATCCAGTTTACGTTGGCAGACACTCCTGTGGACATTGATTCACTTCCAGTTTATGCCTGAGCTTGTGTTCTCCCCACAGTCCCAGTGAAAACCTGGCCTGAGGAAGCCTCTACTTCTTTATAATGAAGGCATACATTCAACACAACACCACAGTAAGAAACAAGTGCAAAGATTTTTACTTACAGATTCTGGACACAAAAATTCGGGAGGGCAATCTTCTGCCCCTGGGTCACTCAAGGCAGGAATAAAGAGACTCTAAGATCTTATCTGTGGCCACTACTCATTTAAGCCAGTTGAGTGTAATGTGGAACTTTAAACTATGTCAAGGGTGATTGAGCTCTGCTTCTGATAAAAGAAAGTTAAACTTGTATTCAAAGTGGATGATGAGGCAAACATGAAATTATAAGAATTCACTACATAAAGCAATGAATTCATAATTTGAATAACTGAATTTATCTAAGTACTCTGATGGCAGGAAAAATTAACTTAAATATGACATGATAACTAAAAAGACTTATGATTTGGATATTTAATAATTCATTTCTAATTACAACATGAGTCAAATAGATAGCATGATAGAAAGCAGAAATGATATTCTATGCACGATAAAAGTATGTATCAATAGCATGCTAAATTGTGGGTTCAAGGTAACAGTGCTTCCAATTAGTAATTTACAGTAGAAATATAGTCCTAATCTAAAATCAATTATCTAAGTTACTTAAAGTATATTTACAAAAGAAAATCAAATAATAAATGTCTGTACAAAATATAGAAGAGAAAAGATAATAAAGGTTAAAAGAGATAATAAAATGAAAAAATAGACTTAAAAGAATCTGTAGAATGAGAGCTTACAACCCCATTACCCTTCCTTCCCAATTTCTCACTTCAGGGACAATGTAGGGGTATATGGCACACCTCCCCGGTGAAGGGCTCAGCTAACTTGGACTGTACCTTGACACAGGAATTTCTTCTTCAGTAGGTCTTTGGTCCCAGGGATTTGAAGAGTGAATCAACAGACCTACGATCAGTGGTAAGACAGGATTTGTTTTACAGAAAGAAATACAGAAAAAGCACCCGAGCTTCTGGCAGCGGGAAAACCTCAAGTCAGAGAATCTCCTCTCTGCCTGGGTTCTTTGCCAAGGGGTATCGATAGTTGCCTGGGCCCTTTACACATTTGGCCAAGACTTGGTCACAAGTGAATGGACACCATCCTTTCTGCTGGCAAGATGAATGAGTGCTTAAATGAATGGACACAGACCCTGCCTCTAGGGGGAAAGGGGAATGAAGGCATTCTCCAAGCCTAGGAAACTTACAGGAAATTGATGAGGCCGGGGAAACGGGGGTTTCTTGGCTCAGCCGCAAGTGCAAGGAGAGGGTGACAGAGGCCAGGCGGACACACCACTACGCTCCCTGAGCTGGCAACCTGGAGGTGCCCCGCAGCAGTTGTCAGCTCCTCCACCCACTGGAGCCCCCTGCAGGCTCACCTGCCTACTCTGAAACACCTGGCTGGTCTGCAGGCTGCCAGGCACCAACACACCCAGCATGGACAGGTAGGTCCTCTCCTCAGCTCTGGCTGCGCTGCTGGCTGAGGCGCCACCCCGCCCTGTATCAACCTAACAAACACAAACAAGTAATCTAATCATGTGTACCCTTATATTACTCTGAAATTAAAATAGAAAGGGAGGGAAAGGAAGGAGGGAGGGAAAGAGGGAGGGAGGGAGGGAGGAAGGAAGGAAGGAAGGAAAAAATGCTCATAAAATGATGGCACATTAAAAAAAAAAAAAAATCAATAAGAATGCAAACGAAAAGTCTTAAGCCCCCAAGCTGACTTACTGGAGCTCTCCTGGTCAAGGCGATCCCAGAAGAATATTAAAGCTAAATTGCCAGCCCTCAGAAACAAGATCAGCCATGCTTCTTTATACCTCACCTTTTGAAAAAATTATTTGTAACAATAAAATACTAAAGCATTAACAGGCTTAATGCTGTGCAAGCAAAGCTTTAACCACACCTCCAGGCCCTCAGTATACTTAGCAAATAACTTGAGTTCAGTACATATGTAGAGGCTTGTCTCTTATTAACAGAGATTCTTAAGTTAAAAACATTCCAAGTTTTTATACAAAGATTCATTTCTTTAACCATATCAAATCAAAGAATCTTTAAACCCCCTATAACTTGTAAGTTCCCACTGTGAGATTTCCTGCTTCTTCAGGCCAACTCAATCTATATGCTCCATGTATTAACTTAAGATCTTGGATCTAATTCCTGTCTCCATGAACATATAAAACCCAGCAGCAAAACCCTGCTAATGAAAGCACATTTTCTCGCCGTCACACACATTTGGCTCACAATAAAGCTCTTTAAGTTACTACACAAACTGGCTATTTTGTTCTGCCAACAAGGCCAAAAATTATTTTTAAATGATTAATAAAATTTCTACGCCAGGTGTGGTGTCTCACGCCTGTAATTCTAGCACTTAGGAGGCTGAGGTGGGTTGGATTGCCTGAGTTCACAGCTTGGAGACCAGCCTGAGCCAGACTGAGAATCTGTCTCTAAAAAATAGTGGGACGTTGTGGCGGGTGCCTGTACTCCCAGCCACTTGGGAGACTGAGGCAAGAGAATCACTTGTACCCAAGGGTTTGAGGTTGCTGTGATCTAAGAAACTATGACACAATACCAAGGGTGACCAAATGAAACTCTGTCTCAATAAATAAATAAATAAATAAATTCTAAGGTCAGATAAAATGTCAAAGTGAAGAGGCAGAATATTTTCAACTTTTTTCAATTTGTTGAGAAAATCGTATTTATCTATCATACCTATCTACGCACCTATCTATCCATGTGTGTCAACACAGAATGACAGAAATAAAGGGAGTAAAATTGTGTAATAGCTTAATTCTGCAAGTTTGAAATTATTTCAAATGAAGAATAAAGAGCAAAAAGGTCAACGTAATTTACATTAATGGAATATGCGTCAAGACTAAAAAAACAGAAAATTTTATACTAATACACATTTACTATTTAAAACCTACCCAGACAAGGAATATAAGCAAATGTTTTTAAAATAAGTGGTACCTAAAGAAACAAAAAATAAAAAAAAAAAATGACTATGTTCTTAACAATGTTTTTTGATTAAATATTCAATGCATTTCCCTTAAATGTAGGAAAAGAAAGCTGATGATCACTTTCACCACTTCTATTCATTGTAATACTGGTGCTTCTACACAGTGCAATACACGAAGAAGTAGAAATAATTGGCATAAAGATAGAAAGAAATTGACAATATTTAGAGATGAAATAATTGTATGCATTGTAAAAGTAAAATATCCACAACTGCTAACTGGTGTTTTTAGAAATGGCCATTGAGTAAAAAGCCATTAAAAATTATTTGTATTTTGATATTAAACTAAAAAGTACTGTCAAAAATATTATTTGAAAAATCTTCCAAAGTATTAAATAACAAATTATTAATCTCACAAAAAATTGACGAAAATTATCACTCTGAAACCTACCCATCTTCAGAGTGATATAAAGGATACTGGAAAACCTGAGAGACTTTGGAAGATTCAAGACTATTAAGATATTAAATCTTGTTAGAATACCAATTTTTACCAAATACATCTATACATTTAACACAATATTCAGTGTGCACGTGTGCATACTTGTGAATTTTGAGAAGCTGGTTCTAAATTTTATACAATGATGCAAAATAGGAAAAACAATACAATTTTCAGGGATAATTTCACAATTTGAAGATTTAAACTATCAGATTTTAAGGTATTGTATAATAGCAATATTTAAATATTGTTAATAAAATGATATGAAAATGAACAGAATAGAGTCTACGAAGTTTTATGTGTAGTCGCTTCATTTACAACAAAGGCACTGCTGTAATTGTGGGCTTTCTGGCAAATGATGTTAGATCAATTAGCTAACAATGTAAATCAAACGACTGATGTCCTCACTACAATCATCCTCAATATACATTTTGTGTATTTTTATATGAAAATAAATTTAATAGATTATATATTTATATGTCATAATAGTCAACTTCTACAAGAAAATAATCTTTGCAAGCAAATATCAAATGAGACATCAAATGTACTAATCACTAAAAATGATGAATTAGAATTTATTCACCTAAAAATTTTCATTTTATTGTCAATAAGAATGTATGTTATTCTGGGTGTTCTGAGAAGCAAAAACCAAGACAAATTATACATGCAAGAAATTTATAAAGGGGAATGGCTGCAGACAAAAAAGGGGAAAGAATACTGAATAAGTCATCAGACCACAGTATGAGCTGGACTCAGAGTGAACAAGAGAGGAAAGGAAAAAGGGAAGATGGGGCTGGAATCCTCTTAGACTGCAGACTTTTAATAAAAGTCAAGTGTTAACAAAGTATCCTCAAATCAAAGTCCCACAATGCTCAGAAATGAACCTGCCTAGTATTCCTGCTATACTCGGACATACACTGACTAGGTGCAGACCAGAGGAGTGAGTGAGTTTACTGAAAGTGAAGTGATGGATTTCAAATGCAGCTGCAATGGCCTTCAATCGTGTTCCCTGCCACCACCCATACCAGACTTTTGTCTTCAAGGGTTCTTGGTCTTCGTGATTTGAAGAATGAATCCACGGACCACAGATCCAGTGGTAAGACAGAATTTATTTACAGAAAAGAAAAGAACACAAAAACACCAAAGCTCCTGGCAGAGAGAACCCAGATCAGGGAACAAGCTATCTCCCTCACTCTTCTCTGTCTCTTCCTCCTCTCTTTGCTCAGGGGTATATATAGTCAAATGGAACTCAATTGTTACATTTAGCAGGAGTGGGTCCTCTAAAGTTGCATTCGGCAGGAACTCATTTGTTACTTTTAGAGGTGTGGGGCCAGAACTCAGTTAATGAATGGCTACAATACCTTTCATTCATGCCTAGGAAACTTACATGAAATTGACCAGGCCTAGAAAAAGTGGGGTTCTCCTTCAGCTGGAAGTGCAAAGAGAGGGAAACCTAAGTGCTGGTGTCTCCCCAGCAATTATCTGGGGAGACACTATGCCCCTTCCCTCAGCCTGCTGGTTCCCTGCCTGCTGCTGCTATACCACCTCCAGGGTTAAAAAGGCAGGTCCTCTGGCTAAGCTCCCTAGGGAGCCACCTGTCCCGTATCACTACATTCAGAGAAATACTTTCTCGCTTTCTCGTGGCCATCATGTAATAGCAATTACAACAGCAGTACTTGTGTGTGTGTGTGTATGTCATTCATATATATATATATATATATATATATTTACATACCCATAAAAGCAAATGAAAGCACACAAAAAACAGAAGTTATAAACATATTAGTAATAAAATGTATATGAAAAAGTGTAGTATTCAAAAATAGATTTGAAAAATAAACAATATTAGGTTCATAATATGCAATTTTGGAATGGTACTAATGCTTCTAAATTAGATCAATAGAATTAAAATAATTTGATCAAAATCAGTCAAAAACCAAAATTATTTTAGGATTGTCTAGAAATTACTAATAATCTCTGAAGAGTATAGGAAATAGAAACAAACTGGGGTAGTTTCACTGCTATGTAACAAGACTTATTATAAATACAGAGTAAATAAAGTAGAAGGGTGATTTTACAAGGATAGGTTAAGAAAACAGCAACAAAACACCAGTGAACAAAAAATCTAGAATACAAACCAACTCATGCAGATCTGCATTTATGATTGATGTGACACTGCAGATTAATAGCGAGGAGACAAGCCTTTCAGAATTTGGTGGTGCAGCTATTAATTCTCTTGCATTTATTGTTTATTGCTACACATCAAACTCTTCCAAGGCACAGAAGTTGTAAACAACAAATTTATTCAGCTACCAATATTGCAGGTCACCTAATGCAGTTGTGTTCTTGGCTGGCTTGAGTGACCTACTTGATTGTGGAGCATTAGCAGCTTGGCTGTAATTGGATAGTCAAGATTTTCTGGTTTAGAATGATTGGTGGAGGGTGCCTCTAGTAAGACAGCTCATTTTTGTTCTGTGTCTCCAGTAGGGTTCATCTAGGCTTCAGATATGTAGCAGAAGGGATTCAGCAGCAGGAGCAAAAAGTCTCAATGAGAAAGTACTTCTTAAATCTCTGCTTACACCATTCCACTCTTTGCATTTTACTTATAATGCTATAATGAAATCAAAATTAGTGTTGATTAATGACGAGAATATTCAAGAGTATGCACAGAGGAAATAGAATTATGGTAGATCATTTTCAAAAGAAAATTACACTGTTAGTGGGACTGTAAATTCATAAAATCTCTATGAAAAATGAAATTGAGATACCTCAAAGAACTCAAACAGGACCTACCATTAGATTTAGCAATCCATTACTAGGTATTTACCCAAAGGAAAATAAGTCATTTTGTCTAAAAGATGTCTGTACTCAAATGTTTATTGCAGCACAATTCATAATTGGAAAGATGTGGAATCAACCTAAGTGCTTATCAGTTTATGGGTGGATTAACACAATGTGGTATACAATTTATAGGTGGATTAACACAATGTGGTATACTAAGCCATGAAAAGGGGTGAATTACTGCCTTTGCAACAACTTGCATGGAACTAGAGACCATTACTCTAAATGAGGTATCTAAATCACAGACGGCCAAACTTTTGGCTTCTCTGGGTCACGGTGGAAGAATTGTCTTGGGATGCACAATAAATACACAAATGCTAATGAAAGCTGATGAACAAAAGAAAAAAAAAATGTCTGTGAGTAATTGTGATAATTTCTGCCACTGTAGATAATCCCAAAATCATCACAACCGTCAAGCTGGTCTCAAGTTTGCAACCACTAATATAGAAAATGTACTTATTTGAGTAATAAAAGATCTTTCTTTATTTAAAATATCTTTTATTATCAAAGTAAAAGAAAAGTGGGCAATATGAAACCAGTGGAATATTTGACATTGTATTTGAGAATGGAAGTTGCATTTCTCAGTGAGTACAGAAGATGTTCATTAGATATTTTTATTTTTATTTTATTCTTAATGTGCTTCATTCTTGAAAATAGTTGCTCAAAAATGTAGGTGCTTCCAAAAAGTGGTGACATGAATAAGGTGTGATTCTGACATAAATACTATTTGTCTCTGAGAAGATAAGACCTATGAAAATCCAG
Organism: Loris lydekkerianus; assembly: GCA_963574355.1. Classification (NCBI taxonomy): domain Eukaryota; kingdom Metazoa; phylum Chordata; class Mammalia; order Primates; family Lorisidae; genus Loris; species Loris lydekkerianus. The sequence goes on along the minus strand of CAUYPK010164454.1, from coordinate 18,152 downwards.
CAAATAGACTGAATTTTCAAACTTTTTTTTTAAGTTTATTATTTTTTACTTACTAATTTTATTATTTTTATTTATTTACTTTTTTAATTGTTTAGGATTCATTGAGGGCACAAAGAATTAGATTACACTGATTGCATTTGTTAGACAGTCCCTCTTATAATTGTGTTCTCACCCTCAAGACGTGTGCCATACACCACGACTCTCATCCATCTCCCTCCTCCCCTCTCCCAACTTTCTCACTGCCTTACTACCCTCTTGTATTAATTCATCTGCTACCTTCATATTAGAATAGAGTACATTGGATTTTTTTTTTCCATTCTTGTGATGGTTTACAAAGAAGAATCTATTCCACTTCCATCCAGATTAATACAAAAGATGTACAGTTTCCATCTTTTTAATGGCTGAATAGTATTCTATGGTATATATATATAAACCATAGTGTGTTAATCCATTCCTGAGTTGGTGGGCATTTAGGCTCTTTCCACATTTTAGTGACTATAAACTGAGCTGCAATAAACAGTCTGGTGCAAATATTCTTATGATAAAAGGATTTTTTCCTTCTGGGTAAATGCCTAGTAATGGGATTGTAGGATCAAATGGGAGATCTAGTTTGATTTCTTTGAAGATTCTCCATACTTCTTTCCTTCCAAAATAGTTATAATAGTTTTCAGTCCCACCATCAGTGTAAAAGTGTTCCCTTCTTTCCACATTCATGTCAACCATCTGCAGCTTTGAAGGCCACTCTCAGTGGGGTTAGGTGATATTTCAGGCCAGTCTTAATTTGCAATTCTTTGGTGATTAAGGATGATGAGCATTTTTTCATTAATTTGTTAGCCATTCATCTACCTTTTTTTTTTAATTTATTTATTTTTATTGTTAAATCATAGCTGTGTACATTAGTGCAATCAAGGGGTACAATGTGTGGGTTTCATATACAATCTGAAATATTCTCATCAAACTGTTCAACGTAGCCTTCCTGGCATTTTCTTAGTTACTGTATGTAAGCATTTGTTTTCTGCATTTAGTAAGTTTCGCCTATACCCATTCTAAGATGCACCGTAGATATGGCCCCACCCACTACCTTCTTTAGAGAAGGCTCTAATCATCTCTCTTTCCCTGTGATGTATGGAATTTTGGGGTCTATTTTTATTGATTAATTTGAGTTCCCTATAGATCCTAGTTATCGAGCTTTTGTCTGATCAGTAATATGAAAATATCTTTTCCCATTCTGAAGGTTGTCTGTTTGCCTTGGTTGTTGTTTTCATAGCAGTACAGAAGCTTTTCAGTGTAATTAAGTCCCATTTTTTTGCAATTGCTACAGAAATCATCTTCATAAAATTGTTCCCCAGGCTGATATGTTCAAGTTTTCCCCAGATTTTTTTGAGGATTTTTTTGCAGTTTTTGGCCAGGGCTGAGTTTGAGCCAGCTACCTCCAGAATATAGAGCTGGCATCCTACTCCTTTGAGCCACAGGTGCCACCCATTTTTTAGGATTTTTATTGCTTCATACCTTACATTTAAATCTTTTCTCCATCTTGAGTCAATTTCTGTAAGTGGTCAGAGGTACAGGTCCAGTTTCAGTCTTTCACATGTAGTTATCTAGTTATCTCAACACCATTTATTGAATAGGAATGCTTTTCTCCAATGTATGTTCTTGCTTCGTCTATCAAAGATCAGGTGGTTGTCAGATGTTAGTTTCATCTCCTCGTTTTCTATTTGGTTGCAAATGTCAATGTCTCTATTTTTGTGCCAATACCATGCTGTTTTGATCATAATGGCCTGTGCTGTAGCCAAAAGTCTGGTAGGCTGATATCCCTGGTTTTATGTTTATCATTAAGAATTGCCTCAGCTACACAGGGTTTCTTCTGGTTCCATCATACAAAGCGAAGAATTATTTTTTTCCAAATATTGAAATTATGATGATGGTATTTTTATGTGTATTGCTTTGAATCTGTAAATTGCTTTGGGTAACACAGACATTTTGACAATGTTGATTCTTCCCAGCCATGAGCATGGTATGTTCTTCCATTTATTAATATCTTCTGATTTTTTTTTTTCTTAGGGTTTCTTAATTTTCTTTCTAGAGGTCCTTCACCTCTTTAGTTAGGTATAGTCCTAGGTATTTCATTTTCTTTGAATCTACTGTGAAGGGAATCGTGTCCTTGATTAGCTTCTCATCTTGTCTGTTATTGACATATACAAAGGCTACTGACTGGTGGACATTGGGTTTATATCCTGAGACATTGCTGTGTTTTTTGATCAGTTCCAGGGGTCTTGTAATTGAGTCTTTGGTGTTCTGTAAGTATAAGATCATATCATCAGCAAACAGCAAGCGTTTGACTTCCTCTGTACCCAGTTGGATGCCCTGTATTTCCTTCAGTTGCCTGATTGCATTGGCTAGAACTTCCAGCACTATGTTGAATAGTAGTGGTGATAGAGGACAACCTTGTCTGGTTCCAGTTCTAAGTGAAAAATCTTTCAGTTTTACTCCATTCAGTTTAATATTAGCTGTGGGTTTGTCATAGACGGATTTAATCAGTTTAAGAAATGTGCCATTCTTACGTGTTCTAATTAGAAAAGGATGCTAGAATTTATCAAATGCTTTTTCTGCATCTATGAAGAGGATCATATGGTCTTTGTTTTTGCTTCTGTTGATATGGTGAATTATGTTTGTGGACTTGTATATATAAAACCATCCCTTATATTCCTGGGATAAAACCTACTTGATCTTGATGAATGATTTTTTTTTTAATGTGCAGTTGTAATCTAATGCCTAGGATTTTGTTTAGAATTATTGCATTTGTATTCATTAGTGAGATTGGTCTGAAATTCTTTTTAGTTGGGTCTTTCCCTCATTTTGGTATCAGAGTGATGTTTGCTTCTTAGAATGTGTTGGGGAAGATTCCTTCCTTCTCAATTTTTTGGAATAGTTTCTACAGTATGGGAATAAGCTCTTCTTTGAAGGTTTTATAGAATTCTGGGGTGAAGCCATGTGGACCAAGGCTTTTTCTTTTGGGGGAGATTTTTATTCTTTCTTTGATTTCAGTTCTTAAATTGGTCTGTTCAAGATGTCTATTTCTTCTCGATTAAGTCTAGGGAGAGGTTGTGATGCCAGGTATTCATCCATTTCCTCCACATTGTAAAATTTCTGGGCATATTGTAAAATTTCTTGTAGTACTCACAGATGATCTCTTGTATCTCTGTGGCATCTTGTTATTTTCCCTTTATCATTTATGATTGAAGTAATTAGAGATTTTACTTTTCTGTTTCTAATTAATCTGGCTAAAGGTTTATCAATTTTATTTATTTTTTTAAAAAACCAACATTTTGTTTGTTAATTTTTTGAATGATTTTATGTTTTCATTTTCATTAATCTCTTATTTAATTTTGGTCATTTCTTTTCTTGTTTTATTTGAGATTAAATTGTTCTTCTTTTGCCAATTTCATAAGATAGTTCATGAGTCTGTTGATCCATTGTCTTTCTGTTTTTCAAATGTAGACATCAAATGTGATCAATTTCCCTCTTAAGAATTCTTTTGCTGTATGTACCTCAGAGGTTTTGGTAACTTGTGTCTTCATTGTTGTTATGTTTGAGGAATTTAGTAATTACCTCTTTTATCTCTTCCTGAACCCAATTATCATTCAACATAAGGTTGTTTAATTTTCAAGTCTTTGCAAAGGGATGGATGTTTTTGTTGGAGTTGATTTCCACCTTTATTACCTTGTGGTCTGAGAAGATACAAGTATAATTTCTATTCTTTTAATTTTGCTGAGGTATGATATGCATCCTAGGATGGGGTCTATTTTGGAGTATCTACGATGGACTGATGAGAAACATATATTCTTTAGCTTTGGGATGGAGTGTTCCATATATATCTCCTAATCCCATTTGTTCTAGGGTCATGTTTAAGTCCTTCATATCTTTGTTTAGTTTCTGTTTAGAGGATCTGTCTAGTTCTGTCAGAAGTGTGTTAAAGTCCCTGGCTATTATGTTATTATGAGGTAACATATTGCACAGACCCTTCAAGGTCTGTTTCATAAATCTTAGAGCATTTAAGTTGGGTGCATAAATATTTAAAATTGAAATGTCTGTTTTATTGTTCCTTTGACCAGCATAACGTGTCCATCTTTATCTTTCTTAACTTTAGTTGCTTTAAATTTGCTTGTATTTGAAAATTAGATTACAAGTCCTCCTTTCTTTGATTTAAGTTGGCTTGAAATACTGTTTTTCATCCCTTAACCCTGTGTCTTGATTTGTCCTTCAAGGCCAGGTGTGTCTCCTGGAGATAGCATATGGATGGCAGTGCTTTTTTATCCAGTCAGTCTATGCCTCTTCAGTGGTGAATTCAGTCCATTGACATTTATTGAGAGAATTGATAAATGTGGGGCAGTTCTATTAATCTTATTTTGTGAAAGTTTTATCCTTTTCACCAGTGTGGAAGCTAAGTTTTGACATTTAGCTCCTGGGTGTTTATTGTGCTTGTCGTCCACTGGTCATTGCTGAGTATTGGACGAAGTATTTCCTGCAGAGCTGGTCTTGTTGCAAATTTCCTTATATATCTGCAAAAGATTTGATTTCTCCATCAATTTTGAAGCTTGGTTGAGAAAGATACAAAATTCTGGACTGGAAATTGTTTTTGTTTGTTTGTTTTTAAAGAATGTTGAAGTTGGATCACCATGCTATTCTGGCTTGGAAAGTTTCAATTGTATAGTCTATTGTTGTCCTAAGGTTCTGCCTCTGTTGGTCAGTTGGTGTTTACTCCTGGCTGCTTGCAGAATTTTTTCTATCAACTTGACTTCGGACAAGTTCATTACAATATGTCTTGGAGAGAATCTGTTAGAATTGAGATGACCTGAGGTTCGATTATCCATCTGAAAGGGGTGTGTCGAGGTCTTTAGTAAAACTTGGGGAATTTTCATTTATGATAGTCTCAGTAGGGCTTCCATTCCTTTGGGATAATCTTCTTCCCCTTCAGGAATCTGTATTGTTCATATGTTTGAATGCTTCATGGAGTCTCATAGTTCACTAAGTGACTTTTCTGCTTTCTCTCTCTTCTTTTTTGCCTCTTTGACTACCAGGGTTAACTCAAAAAGTTTATCCTCTAGCTCTGAGGTTCTTTCTTTTCCATGATCTAACGTATTTTTAATACTTTCTTCTGTATCTTTGCTTTCCTTTATAGTCTCCTTCACTTCTGTAAGCTCTGCTATATCCTTTCTATATTCTACATATCTCTCATCTGACATTTGGTCCTGTCTTTCCATTTTCTCATCCATTCCTCTTATTGTCTTTATCATCTATATTTTAAATACCATTTCTGTCAAGTCCATTAATTCTTTATAGTTGAAGTCTTCTCCAGTAGCTGCCTCATGTTCCCTTGGGGGAGTATTGCTGTTTTGGTTTCTCCTGTTGCCTGAATTTTTCTGTTGCTTCCTCCTCATGTGTTCTTTCTTGTTCACCTTCTTGTTCCCCTTTTTCTTTGTCATTGCCTCCTTTGTTTCAATCAGAAGTTCTTGTTATTGATGACAGTCTGTTGCAATATATCACTTGGACACCAAATGGCACTGTGGTTCTTTTAGGAGACAAAGAACCCAGCCATCAACCTCTATGGTCCTTATACAAACTTAGCTGCCTTTGGTGATCACCTGATTGTTTCTTCAGCATTCAGACCATGCTGGGTTTGGATGTTAGGGCTCACAAGAATCCTTAGGGGCAGGTCTCACAGTACCCTCAAACTCCAGTTCCCATGGGGTTCAGGAGTTCCTCAATCTTTCCCAAGAGTCGAGTTCTGATCCTGGCAGGTGGAATTAGGATGGCCAGGCTTTAGGCCCCTGCTAACACCTTCTCTTAACCTTCCTGCAATGGCAGCCTCCTGACCACTGAGACCTTCTAAGTATGGCTACCTTGCCACCACCAAACCTATGGCAAATCTACTCCAACCAGCATTCAAATCTTGTTGCTGTATACTGTTCAAGTCCACCCACTCTTCCAAGCTTCCCACTCACTGCACAGCTTCCCCCAACTACTGAAAACTCTGGAAAGACTTGCTACCATCCTGGATCTCTGTGGGAGGACACCAACCCTAGTTGGTCACAATATCTTGCCTAATTATAAGATTTCCACACTCTGGATCATAAGCTGTATCCAGCTCATCACCTCTTCAATGGGCTCCCTGAGCTGTAACTCTGGATAAGGCCTCCACACCAGGTAATGCTGTGTTCTCTCTTTTCCCCCAGTCATTTTAGGAGAGCTCAGCTGAATGAGCCCTCTGATCCACTATCTTAACCCACCTCTTCAAAACTTTTTCTTTGAATATCAGATTGCAGCACTCTGCCTTCCATTTAAAAATTGGCAGGTAACTTATTTATGTTGACTGAAAAGGGAGTCTCAGGTACACCACAATATTGATTATTTTCCTGGAAATCTTGAAATCTGTTTTTCAAATTCTTATATCAAATCCAAAAGCAATGTTGTATATTTTTCACAGTTTATAGGAATGTGTTTAATCAACATAGTCAACATATCAATCTGCATAAACTTGCTTGCTTTAATTTGAGTTTGCCATAATTTCATTTTCATTTGGAATGATGTTATAGTTTGAAACATTGTATTAATATATTAGTTTTCACCTTGAAGATGCATGTTCACTCATTTGAAAGAATAGTTAAGTCCACTAAAAATGCTAAATATTTAAACTAGTTTTGATTGTAAAATCCTGGCACAAATTTGGTTTTTGATAACATAAACAACTTGATAACATGTTACAAATCACAAAATCTTTTTACCATTTTGCCTCAACTAAGCCATGTTACTGCTTAAAAGTAAAAGATATGCCATTGTCAGTATCAGTATTTTTAAGGCCTTCTGGGAATTAAAGATGATTTAATACCTTGGCCCTTAAAAAATTCACAATCTTGATGACAATTTCCATGATGCTATCAATTTCTGAGCATTCAAATTTCAAAATTTTGCATACATTTTTGTTGTACTTTGCAATGATATTTCATCAAATGTGAGTTATGGGAAGGAATTGCATCATTTTCTATTAATTTTACAAGTCCCTCTCTTTTACCTACCATAGCTGGGACACCAGAAGTAACTATAACAGAGATGGACACAGAAAGTCACTTTAACATTTTTTTTTTTTTTTTACTATTTTAGATAAATCTCCTAATTTAGTTGTGTTTTTCAATAACACCTAAGAAGCCATTTCTTCCATGACATTATATTCTCATTAATACTTCTAATAAAACTGGCAAGTTGAGTCATATTTGTAGCACCAGTATTGTAATCCATATCCAAAGCATAACATTTGAAACAAGCAGCTTTACTCTCCAAGATTTCAATAGATTTTCAGATTTGTTCAATTCACTTGCTATAGTCTGATGAAATAAACTGATTTTAGAAATATCTCTTATTTTCAGGGAAAATTATATCTGCCATGTTTCCCATATATCGTTTAATAAACTCACCATCAGCAAATGGTTTTGAAATTTTTGTTATTAAATATGCTACTACATAACTAGCTTTTACAAATAAATCCAAATTGTAATTTAAAAAACAAATTATTGATAAGACAGGCTGTTTTCATTTCTACTATTTTGTTTGTACAACACAATCCTTCATATGTATCAAATTTAGTAGCATGTTTTTGTATATAATGCCAAATTACATTCTAAAAACGTGCACAAATTTTCTGCAAATTAAGCAGAGTGCCTTACCATTTGCCTCAACAAAATAGTAGTCATCTGTCTTCTTTTCATTGAATGATCTTGCTTCATCTGTACTTTTTCTTTATTGGGTTCTATTTTCTTCTGAGACATAATAGAAGATATGATGGATTAAAGAAGGGGTAATGAATAAGGGCCTGCATTTACTTTTACTAAGAAAATTAAATGACAGGAAAATAGAAAGCAAGGTTTAGGCTCTTCCACATCCTGGCTGTCAATGCAGGATAAGACATAGGCTGATTGTAAAGTGAGAGGGGTGATGTGTGAGATTCCACTAAGGTGTGGAAGTACCTTACTAATAAAATAAGAATACTCATGAGACTTCTAGATAACATTAACGCTAATGATGCAATAGAAGGTTGAAATGTTGTGAATTGCTGCCTTGCCAAGTCACTATAAGTACATATCTTATCTGATGATGTGAATTTGCCTCTGCACTTGGTTGATAACAAACTGAAAGCCACAGATCAAGTAAAACTAAAGGCATTCATTCATATAAAGAGTGAAAACATATGTATATTTTGTGTGATATTGTGATACAACATTGTCACCTACGAAGTTTATGCTTGAGAACTGCTAAATTGAGTCCCACCATAAAATTTAAAAAGTTAAAAAAAATCTCATAATGTTTAAAGTAAGTTTATTATTTTGTTTTGGCAACATTGATAGCTGAAGAGCACATATGTGCTTAGAGGAAAATAAAACTAATGGAAATCAACGGAGGGGGGGAATGGGAGTAGAGCGGAAGAGGGAATGGGTGAAAACCTACCCAATGGTTACAATGTACACTATCTGGGAGACAGGAACACTTAACCTTGACTTAAGAATTATTAATGTGATCTATTTTAAACACAAATATTTATACTCACATAATACCTTGAAATAAAAAACAAAAAAGTTACACTCATACATGCACAATCTCACACATTCACAGACACTATAAAAAAAAAAAAACAATGTAATCCATACAAAATCAATAACAAATGGGTAAATATCTAAATTTGAACACAAACATTAAAAACTTTTAGGCTCAGATATAGAAATATTATAGGAAAAGTTTCCTTAACTCAAATATGATGAAATATTTGACTTATTAAGTTAATAATTGAAATTTTGTTCTAAAAAGACATACAAAACAATGGAAATATAAGCCATGAATGTGGACAAGATGTTTAATGTATGTGAAGGACCAATGTGTGATACAGAGGGTACCAAAAAAAGGTATACACATGTAAAAAACTAAAAAACTATGTTAAAATTGTGATACTTAATATATACTGATAATGTTTTTTAGATCATAATTGCAGAAGTCAAACATAACTTGAGTATTACAATTTTATCACAGTGTTTTTCTTTCTTAAAATGTGTAATGGCCTCTGTATATTGTATGGCATTTACAAAAATCTTTTAAAAAATATTTCACCAAATAGAGACTAGAATGAAGACTCTAACATAAATAATTAGAAAACTAAAAACTCTCATAGAGTCTTATGAATTTATACACATCAAATTGTGAACATGTAGAAGTGTGCTAATACCCACATATTAACGGGTCAACCACACTCAAAATTGTGGTATTTATGGAACTTGAAATTGGTCAGACCAAGGACCCAGCAGTCTATTAATACGTGTGTTTCATAGTAAAATATCTCATGCGTCTGCACCAAGAAACATGAAATTAAATGTTTAAAAAAATACTGTTTATAAGAAATTGGTACACATCTAAATGTTTAGTAAAGAAGACAATGTAATTTAATTGACATATTTTTCATTCAACAGAAAACTACATATGTACAAAGACAGATTATCTATAGCTATCCATCCAAATGCACACATAAAACAATTACAATCAGAATGCTGATTAAAAAACATTCATGAATGTTCATAAAATATTACAGAAGATTCATAAAATATTACAGAATATTATGAGTGTTGTCTCTAAATTCTAAAACCCAAAAACACTAAAATAAATTCATGTTTAGTCAAAGTAAAATGAAAATCACCAATATGATATTCATTCCTACTTACCTTCAAGTACGAAGAGAGGGTAATGACAGACAAATATAGAAGAGGTTTCTGTGAGAGTAGCAAGGCTATAATTCTCAAGAAGATGTATGCAGAGGTATTCATTTCTACAAGCCTCATACATATATGATTTATAAGCACAATATAAATGAATTATTTTATAATAGTACAATTTTAAAAACTCAAAATACATTACATATTCTTTAAAAGTCAATAGAACTTAAAAGGGCATAGGGTCCAAACAGTTAAAAATTAATAGATATACTAGCTTGTACCAAATACTATTTTTCTTTCTCATGGAAAGGTTAAATCTTGATTATTCAATATTCTCAGAGTGCATAATCAGTACCTTATGCCATAGATTTTGGTACCATCTAAATCATGGTTTCTGACTTCTTTCTTGAATTACTGATCTTAAAAAAGTTAATGTCTTCTTAAAAATTTAATGTCTCTCCTCTTATGTAAAAATAAGAATAGTACATTTCACCTGGGTTAGCTGGAGGACATAAACATAAGAGTGCAAAATGTTTGGAACAGTGCTTTGTGATCCAATAAATGCCCTATCAGTACTCAATACCCATGGTTATTAGTACTATTTATCATTACTATTATACTGAATGCCAGCTAGGATCACTCTATAATTAAAGTAACTTAATTTTAATTGAAAAGCATATAAATGCATAACAGATGGACAATTAATTATCCTTTATAATCTTATTCAGATGTTCTTCAATTAACATTCTCATAACCCTTGAAGTTTTATACATAGGACTCAAGGATGTTTTGATATTTCTCTCTTATTAGAATATCAATGATGTTCCATAATTTTTGCCTAGAACTTGCATTTATTATACTAATCAGTGTAATTTTCATGTTTTAGATTCTGTAACTTTATTTGGATTAACCAAGTGATATTTTATTCATTAAAGAAAAAGCAATAGTCTTCTCATTAAAAATATAAAGAGTCGATATTCCTATGTTCAAACTAAAATTCTTAGTGCATTTTGAAATACTAATACTATGAATAAAACAATCTATAAGAAATCCAGAGATATGACATTAATGATGAACAATTAGTTTCATTGCTTAACAAATGCAGACATATTCATTAGGATAAGTGATAAATGTTTATTATTTTGGAGTGAAAAAATAAGTCACTGCTAAAAAATAGTCATTGCTGCTTACAGTGAATTGACATTCTTTTATTGAGAGACCAAATAATAGTGTGTTTATAAAAATGGCATAGATGACAGGGGCCATGCAGGGGAGATACAGGCTGTAGGAATGTGAAGTTATATCTTTATTCTGTGTCAGCATTAATTGTGCTAGATAACTAGCTAGCACAAAGTAAATATATGATTTATGTTATCATATTTAATATATAATAAAGTAAATATATGATTTTTGTTTTAAAACTTAAAATACAAATTTTAAACATTATATTTTCATCAATGAAACCACTCTCGGAACATTTGGATATACAAACTGCTCCTTTACTCTTAGGCACTTTTTTTTTTACTTTATAACAAATGAATCACTTACAAAAAGGGTACCTATAACTTGTTATATTGTGAAAAGATAAGAATTGAGCAGGTAATAATATCTGCTCTTCGAAGTACAAGTATTGAAAAGAATTCAAATAAATATACTATAATCGCATGAATACCAACAAATATCTCTCATCACTATCCCCATCACTTCATACTCAATGCTGATTTTAAGATGAGTTTTTACAATTAACCCTCTGGGTAAGTTATTGGGTAAGTAGAGGCAAGTATTGGCAAGCAGGTTCACAAACCATTTTGAGCATACTTATGTTTTTTAAGTGATCATATCATACTGGTTCAAAAGAGTAAAAAATCAGACGGTCATCATCTCGTTGGCTAAAATTACCAAATGCAACATATATTTTGTTTTTTGAGATTATGAGTGAAAATAAGAAGAGCTTAAAGTTACATATGATAATCCTATTTCCAGAAAGTAAGATAATGTTTAAGGCTTGTTAGAATATAATATTTACTCACATTTTGCGTTCAGTAATAAGGACAAGCAAACATTACTGCTTTTCTTTTTCTGCATAGCAATGATTTTTATGCATTTTCTAATGTTATGACGAATTACTTTAAAGCTTTTTTTACTATGATTTCTCCTTTGAAAGGAAAAACTATGTCCTTTATCATACTCTTTCTGGAGAGATGCCACTTAAATGGCAGGGTGGTAGATTAGGAATGAGGGTGTTATATATGCATTAAACACAAATTTAGTGTTCAGGGAAAAAAAAACTTTTTATAATGAACTTGAATAGTTATTGAGTTATGTTAAAATAAGTACATATTAGAAGGAGCTGAGCCTATTAAATTTACTTGGTATTTGCATTATATACAATATTAGTAATTTAAAGTGAGAGATTGCTGACTGAGAGATTCCGGCCAAAGTTGATATCCATGGGATCTCATTTCATTATGAACATTTTTGTATTCTGGGTTCTTCAGAAGAACGTGCTGAGACAGAGGTATGGCATGCATGACATTCATCAGGGATCAACAACTGTGGAAGGAGGAAGAAATAGATTTGGGGAAAAGGTATCAGTCTAACTACATTAGAGGCCTGAAAAAAATCTCAGCAAACCTTATAGAAGCTTATATGGCTCATCACAGACGACCTCACTGGGCAGAAACCACCAGTCTTTTAACCTGCAACAAAATCAGTGAGTAGATACACACAGCCCTCGTAGGGCAAGCTGAGGCAATTCCCAAAGGAACTGACAGCTGTAGTCTGTCAGCTGGCAGCCAGAGAAACAAGTTTTCATTCTAGGGGCAATTGATTAGTTAATTATAAGTTCTGTGTCGTCAGATTCTATATAGTTTTTGACCATTTTAGGTTCAAACCTGATTCACCACAATATTATTTTTTAAATTTTCAATTCCCTATTTCATATTTCAGAATTAGCTGTCATATCCCTGAAATATTTATCATAGTCTTACAATGGTCTAAGTGTCATAGTGTAAATTGCTACATTTGACTTTTACTATATATTTCACTTGAACTATTTTTAAAAATTATTTAAGAACTAGCTTAAAGATTTATTTCTTCCGAAACAATAAAATTAGATTTGGAACAAAAAATGTCAAAAAAAATATAAAACCTAATTAATGCAGAAACAATAATTAACCATTTAATAAATGGATTTAACAGATTAAAAGCTGCTGAAAAGAGAATTAATGACCTGGAAAGTAGTTCTAAAACAAGTTATGTAAAAGGAGAAACAGGAAAGAAAATAATGAAACATTCCAACCATGAGGAAAGAGAGATAAGGGATATAGTCTAACAAATATTTCATTGGAAAAGTAACCAGAAATGAAAAATGGAATGAGGTAAAATAAATATTTGAATATTTAATAGCTAAGAATTTTTTAAAACATTTAACAGTTACTAATTAATTCATAGTTTCAAGAAGCTCCAATAATCATAAATAAGGTAATTATAAACAAAATGAGAACTGAACATACTGTAAAAAAACTACAGATGTTCAAAGAAAAAGAAAATTAATTATAAATGATGCTAGAGGAAATAAAAAGAAATTATACTTCAAAATGAAAATTTAAGCAATAACTGCTATCAGAAGAAGATAAAAGACAGAATGTTAAATAAATAAATAATTGACAAGAACGGATGTGCTACGAGTAGACCCAAGCTAATGCCCATTTTAAAAGTATTCTTCCCATTTAAGCAGAAAAAAAAATGTTTGGAAATAAAGATTAGAAATTTAAAAAATAAGTACATAATGATAAATAGGATAATAATGGATGACCTTAGTGAATATTAGTCTTCAAAAGCAATAACAATATTGCCTTTATTACCTTTAGGGTTCAAACTACTTTATACACAATAAAATAAGTTGCATGCCAAAATAGTAAAATTGTTTGAGATGGAGATGGATAGAGTTAATATGCTCTGAGGTGCTTACATTATTTGTGAGAATGACCATTTTAGTAGATTTTATTATGTAAGAAACATATGCCATGTTTTATTAGTTACTGCAAGAACAAAGCAAACCAAAAAAATAAAAAAATACAGTTTTTATGCTGGGAAAGAGACACATGGAATAGTAAATATGAAATGGTAGAATAATGGATAAACAAGCAGACCACATTAAAGAATACAAACCAACAAAATTGGCCCATCTAAGACTGAAGGACAAATGAAAAACAATATACATTTCTGGATCTATGAATAAATGAGAACAAATTTAAAAGAGGTACAAGAGAAAAATGAACAAAAAACTCAGCACAGGTTTAATTTGGAGAATCATAATCAGGCCAGGAATAAGGTAGAAAGACAGGGGTCATAATTTGAAACGTCAGTTTGGTAAATTTCTCTTTCTTGGATTATTTCTCTTTCAGATGTCCATTTTATCATTTTCATTTACAATATTTGTATGTTTTCTTCTAAAATTGATATTTTAAAATTGCCATTCAGATCAAATAAAAATTGGTAAACTGATAGAAGAAAATAATCTAAAATGCAGTAATAAGAAATAACTAAATAGTTTAAAGCAAGCAATAAAATAAGAAGTTCCAACAAAGTCTACTTAGAATTCTAAAGAGACTGGGATGATTCATGTAATCCTAGCACTCTGGGAGTCCACAGAAGCTTGCTTGATGTCAGGAATTCAAAAGCTACCTGAACATAATGAAACCTCATCTCTGCTAAAAACAGAAAAATTAGAGAGAGGAACAAGATGGTGGGCTAGAGACATCTCCACACCAGACATTCTCTGTGAGATCAGGGAGAAAGGACTCCAGCCACTTTTGGGGGCACAGTGAGACTGTGGGGAACTCCAGGAGCTGAGGACGGCACTCCAACACCCAAGCACAGAGACAAGGAAATTTAATGAGAATCAGGATGTGAGAGGAAAAAAGTATGGGAAGAAAGTGAACAAGGAAAAAACACATGAGGAGGCACCAATAAAAACAGAAAAATTAGCTGGGTGTTGTAGTGGGTACCTGTACTCCTAGCTACTCAGAAAGCTGAGGCAGGAGGATCTCTTAAACTCAGGAGTTTGAGATTGCTTTGAACTATGGTGATACCATAATGCTCTAGCATAGGGCAACAGAGAGACTCTGTCTCAAAAAATTAAATAGATAAGTCAGAATTTTAAAGGGAAGTTATCGATAGGATAAGGGAGAAGCTTTATCTCAAGCCATTACAGCTAATAATTTTTCAGCACTAAAATACATGAAAGTCTTTCTATTAAAATGTTGGCCTGTTGACCTGATGGCTCATGACTAAAATCTTAGCACTCTGTGAGGCCAAGGCTATAGGATTGCTTGAGTTTGAGACCAGCCTCAGCAAAAGTGAGCCCCTATTTCTACTAAAAAAAGAAAAAAAAAATTATCTGGGCATGATGGCAGGCATCTGTAATTCCTAGCTACTCAGGAGGGTGAGGTAGGAGGATCTCTTGCGCCTAGGAGTTTGAGGCTCTTGTGGGCTAGGCTACAGCCACAGAAATCTAACTTGGGCAAGAGAGTGAAACTCTGTCACAAAAAAAAAGGAAAGAAAGCCTTGAATACTAAAGTGAATATCCATAAACATTATGATAAAACTGCAAAGCATAATAGAGTAAATAGGCTTAAAGAAACTAAAATATATACATATATATATGTGTGTATGTGTGTGTGTATATATATATATATATATAACTTGTAAAGCAAGGAAGACTGTTAGACTGACAGCTATGTTTTTGTTAGCAACAATATTCTAGAAAAAATAGAAAAATTATAAAATGTGGGGGGGTATAACCTTTGCCTTTTAATTTAGCTATCATAAAGCAAAAGTATACTTACAGTTGAGTTTTCAACAATAAATACTAGAAAAGCTGAATAACTATATTAAAATTCTGAGCAAAAATATTCTTCATCCTATAATTTTATACGCAACTATTTTCTCATTCATAAGTTCAAGCATGGTGTGAGATTGGGGAATGTGACATTTTCAAAATAAAAAAAAAGCTGGAACTTTACCACTAAAAAAGCATTCTGAGCAATTTTCTGAGTTACTTAACATTTCTAAAACTCAGTTTTCACACTTGTAAGTTGTGGAGGAGGAACATTCATTCCACTTGTGTAAAAACTGCTTGTTAAAAATATAAGCATTAAGAACAATATCTCAGACACATGTACTTTCAGTCATCAGTGAAAATTACTTTAGTATCAGAAGTAGAGCTCTATATACCTCTATAGTTAAAACTCTTATATTTATATTACCTCCTCCAATTTTAGAATTGGTAAGAAAAGGAATAATAAATTTTTTATTAAAAATATTAGCCTTTATCTTAATGAGACAAACCTTGTGAGAAAAATTGCTACAGAAAGTAATAAAAAGATTTTATTTTCTCATTTATCATGTGCTATTTTTTATTGTGTGCTGTGTGTGCTAACTTCTCAAATATTTCTAAAAGCCATTTCTGAAAAGAAATTTGTAATCTTTGTAAATCATTTTAAAAGTACTTCAAATTATACTCATTGTTAGCAAAATATTTTAGGTATATAACAAAAGATATGTATTTTATCAAAGTTATAATTTTTCTCTACAGACTAATGGACTTAGACAATTTTCAAGGAGGAATGATGCTGGGGGAGACATAATTATATATAAATATGTAGGCTAAACTGCCCTGCTTTTGACTTATGCAAAAGAAAAGAAAACCTGCAGAGTTCCTACAGCAATTACAAATTATTCCCATGGACCTACCAGATCTCACTTGGACTGTGTACTGTATTTGGAAACACCATTTCATCATATTATGTGCAAAAGTTACTTTTTGTGTATTGGTGGTTACATATTATTTATTAATATAAGTAATAATATCTTGGCCATAGAACAAAACGCATTTAACTAAAAATAGCTCTTCATAAATCAAACATTTATGATTAATCCATCACAAAACTTATCAGTCAAATAAGAAATAGTTTGAAGATCTCTTCACCAGAAGTCAGGAAGTATTTGACTAAACTAAAAATGTGGCAAATGGCTTAGGATACTAAGAATTTCGTTAGAACATAGGAAAATAATTTGTTGAAAATAACAGTGTTAATTGTCTCCGTGAGTTAGAAATGCCTTAAGAGAAACACGAGCTTTACCAGTATTTTTGCCTCTTTGATGTTTCGATAGTTTTTAAATTCAAAACATAAAAACAAAGAACTGTGTCTTAGGAGTACGTATAAAAACAAGAAACCAAGTATTACATGTGATTTATAAAGGACAGATAGAAATCTAACTTTACTCCACTGAAGCAGCACAAACATGGGTTTCACAGCCCTATGGCCCTGTTCTAGATCTAGGAAGGAACCAGTTTTGACATAGATTAGAAGTACAAACTTGCAGGAGGTGGGCTAACCTTTATTGTATGGCAGCCCCGAGCAACCTCCACAGTAGCCTTTTAGTGAGACAGCACAATACAGGTGAGGAGAGTATTAGACAATGACTGTGTGCCTAAGGATCTCCATGGGCTTGGGCTCTTTCTCCTCAAGGAGCACCTGCAGTCGAATTGCCCGAGGGTCCTCCCCCAGCTGCAAATCATCTTGCTCAGAGGTCCTCTGGCTCTTGATGTCATCTACATTTTCCCCTCTAGTGTATTAAACATTTCTGGATAGGCAATGAAGAAAATCTTTTATTGGTTATTTAAGTTGTTCTCACCAAGGAGCTTTCCTTCCTGCTAAGTAAAGAAACAAAATGGCATATAAGTATAACAGAATTACACCACCAGAACTAAACCGGGTATAAGGGAAACTATTTTAGGCAAACTAGGCAGAGGGGAAAACATGTCCCCTTTGTGCTAATCACCACCCAACTACTGTTCTACAGGCTGACCCATAGGGCCCTAGACGCTTCCATGAAAAATATTACCGTATATACTCAACTATAAGCCAAGATTCTTCAGCACAAATTTTGTGCCTAAAATCCCGAACTCGGCTTATACTTGGGTCATACAGGTTATTTGATTCAGTGCACGTGCACCTTATCAAATGCACATAGTCCCCTGTTGTCTTCTGCCGTCTGCTTGAGGGGGCAGTGCTTCAGCTCAGTCCACAAGTCGTGGCTGAGCTGAAGAGGTAGGCGGCTGAACTGAACTGTATTCCACTGAACTATTTTACCCACAATATTTAGTGGCACAGATGATGAGGAGGAGAATCCAGTTTTGAAGGATTTTAACCTTTGTGATTTAGCTTGATTACCTGTTAAGCTACTGTTTTCTGTACTTTATTTAAAGTTTTAAAGTTATTGCTAGTTTACAGTTTTTCTTTAGCAATAAATATTGAAAAGCATTTAACCTACTGATTCCTCAATTATTGTAATTGTTTTGGGTATATATTTTTATTTTTGAAATTTACCAGTGGC